>JXCR01116674.1:3830-23307 GCA_002079205.1 Phalaenopsis hybrid cultivar
TTTTTCTTCTACAAAATCTCAAGTTATCTTTTTAAGTTGTTACTATTTTATCAAAATATCAAAAATACCAAAAATTTTAAACTTTCATTACTGCAAAAACATCTATAGTTTAAATAATTATCTTTTTAAAAATAGAAAGTTTTCAAAAGTACATATTGCATAATTTCCCTGTGGGTTCGATATTCATGTCTTAATCAGAAAAGTCCTATATTACTTGATAATGATACGTATACTTGCGTAGTATCCCAATATACATAAATGAAAAAATTAAATTCTTATTTTTCTTCTAGATCAAGTTTTTGGTTTTGTTGCTAAATAAGAAAATATAAGTGAAAAATATAATCAGAGCTATTGTTATACTATTGCATATAAATAGTCGGGATTAGCTACCGAGTTCGTTGCTGAGTGGGAAGATGTTCAAGAAAGATCTACAAATCTTAAGAGGTTTAAATAGAAAGAGATTGGTGATAATGTGAAGAAGTTCAGAGGCAAGATTTTTAATTTGTTAAAGGAGCAAGGAATGGATGTGGATGATGAAGATTATGATTTTTCTAACTATCTTGATGAGGAGTTCATGAAGATTAATGTCGTTGAGACCAGGGCCGATGTATCTACGTGTGATGCTCCACTATTTTGTTGAGGATAATGTTGTGGATGACCTGCAAAGGGCCATTCAACTATGAGATGAACAAATCATTTGGATGGAGAAAAGGATGGAAGAGATGGTTGCCACCATGGTCGTTGTGGCTACGATGCATAAATAGTCTCAGTCGCAGCAAATGGCGTCTCCAGATGTCAACCAACATAAGATTGTACATATTACAAATGAAAGAGGAGAGGTCACTTCTGCGAGTAGGAATGAGCTGCATAAGAAAGATTATATTCAGAGTTTAGTACTAGAGAAGGAAATCAAACAGTTGGTTGAGCAGCAAATGAGGGAGGACTTAGCCCAATCCAAAGGGGGAGCATAAATTCAAAGGGTAAACATTTCCCAGTGGAATTCGATGTCATTCCATACCCTAAGAGCTTTGTGCCACCAAACTTCAAGACTTTTGATGGGACAGGAAATCCTCAATAGCATATAACACATTTTTGAGTGATTTGTTGCATTGATGGAGGAAATGAGGGCTTGATGTTCAACCAATTTGTCAGTAGTTTGCTAGGAATTGCATTTGATTTATAAGCGGAGTTACTCAATGGACCAGTGAAGATGTTTTTCAAATTGGAGCACTTTTTTGTGTAGAGAAATCAAAACACGAAGCCACCATAGGAGATCTTGTGGTGCAAAGATAGAAGACCAATGAGACCTTGGTTGACTACATTTTGAGATGGAGGAACTTGGGCCTGAAGTGTGAGCCCCAGCTATAGGAATAACATGAGATTGAGATTTTACTCAAAAGCATTCATGGTTCAGTAGGGCTTACTATTAAGTCATTTGATAAGTTATTCGACAAGGCCAACAGTCTACTGGAGGAAGACAAGCATATGGAGTCATTAGAAAAGGCTGGGAAATTTAGGTTAGCCAGAGCATTTGAGAAGAAATTTAGGACGGTGGCAACTACTAATAAGGGCAAGCAGCTAATGAGGATTCAAGCCAAGCAGTTTGGTCAGGGCTCTCAGCTGTCGTCACAATATGGTCAGTCTCAACAGCAACATACTAAGCAGTACAGCCCGTCCGGCCAGCAATTGTTTCAGAGGAGACCATATAGAAAAGATGACAGGCGGGGTCCGTCAATTGCAAATCTATTGAACATGGTATATTCCTTCAAGGATGAAGTTGTGCCAAAGATGTTCAAAAGTTTGATGAAGAAGCATGAGTTTAGATTGCCCCAACCAAAGAAGCCAGATGAGGTGAATAAGAAAGATCATCCCAATTATTGCCTTTACAACAGTTTACTTGAACACACTATAAAGGCCTATTTCAGTTACAATGATTGGCTTGAGAGAAATCTTCAAAAGGAAAATACAACAATTTTGAATGAGTATTTAAAAGAACCTGAATGAGATTCTATAAATATGATTTTGACCAAGCCAATCACCTAATAAATCCATAGTCAGATGAAAGTGGTTGGAGAACAGTCTAGAGTCGATCATGATAAGATTCAGATCGCTTCAGTACAAGCCATCGCTCGGGGTCTGTAGCCTGCTAGGCCGATAATAGAGATTACACCAGAGAAGTTGTCATAATCAAAGAAAAAAATAATGAAATCATGCACGAAGTGAACACAAATAGCGCAAGGGGTAGGATAGTGGTTGCCTCCGTTAGATTGGTAACTATAAAATGGATTATGAAGTACTAGCTCATCTTAGAAGGTTGTTGGTCAAATGAAGCATCTACGACGCACTGATCCTATCAAATAAGATGAGGGAGTCTCTGATCAAGGCTTTACTTAATCTAAAAATTTGCTTAGCTGAGTTAGCTAGCACATCCTCAGATGAAATTTATTTGTTAAAGGAACAACCTGGCGTAACTTTCACCGATGAAGACTTGCCACTTGGTACTGCCAATCACAACTGACCGCCCTACATTTTCGTGAGCATAAGAAGGTTTGTACTCTCCAGAGTTTTGGTAGATCCTATAGCATTGGCCCACCTTAAAATTACCTCTTTTTTAGTGCATATTTGATGATCATTTTATACATATTTTTAGTGATATTGCACTTTAAAGGAATATATTTTGTATATTTTTGTTTTCAAGTACATAGAATGGACATTTGGAGAAAATGAGGGAAAATTAGTGCAAAATGGTATGGTACCTTAACGCCGCCCCTTGGAGCTATCAAACCATAGCACAAGCATGTTTGATGTATGGGGATGTTATGAAGGTTTTTTAACACAAATTGTAACGAGTGGAGTAGGCCATGGGTTCAATTTGGTTGAACCGAGTCGTATGGCCAAAATTGGGTTTTTGGTTTAGCTCAAAATTGGGTTCAAATCATGGACCAATTGAGCTTGGATTTGATCTAGATTGGTCACATCAAGGGTGAATCTGAGTTTAGAATTGAAATTGGGAGAAATTGAGACCAGCTGGATAGACATTTGGAGTGATTTGGGGAAAATATGGGCCTTTAAAAGGCAATTTGGGGGTTTTGATCAAAGATGGTCAAATTGGCCAAATTCAGTCATGTGATAATTGAGAAAAATGAAATTGAGAATATTTGCGAGGTTTTAAAAATTTTTGGGATTTTTTTAAATTTTTAGAATTTTGGGGTAAGGAGGGGTATTTTGGTAATTTGGCCAATTTCAGTGATTTTGGGTAGTTTGGGTGTTTTCAAGGTGTTTGAAATGATTTTTGAACCAAGTTGGGTATTTTGGGTAAATTTGAAAATTTTGGCCAAATTTGGGGGAATTTAGGGGCAAAAGGCTAGGTTGGGTGCTTTGTAGAGTTGGAGTGCCAACCACTATCAGTAAGTCATAGACCAATGGAAACCCCATTTTGGGTCCTCTATGTAGTGATCTTAGCCAAACCCTAGCCTAGTATTAATGGGTTTAGGAGACCACCTACATGAGTCTCCCAAAAGTATCAAGGGATCAAAGCCTAGAAATTCTAGGTAAGGATAATGAGTGATTGTGAGTACAAGTGATTGCAAGTGAGTTCCTTAGCCCTGGACCAACACCCAGGGTCAACCCTAAGGTCCAACAGTCCTAATGGGTGACTCATCTTGAGTTCCCTATAATGACCCCACCTACTAAGTGCTAGAGGTAAATACTAATATGTGGAACTTCAAGTTGAGTAGAGAAGAGTTTGAAATTTCTAATGGTGAGAGCTCCTTGTCTAGTTTTCTAAGAATAGTCAACAGGAAAGTCCTATGGCTAGATCTTAGGCTACTAAAGAGGAAAAACTAAACCTCAACCAAAATTGAGGTCAACAAATGGAACCTCAATATGTTTGGTGTGCTGGGCAAGCACACCGCATGTATTGGCGTTGACCGATGAGATCAACAAAAACCAATACAAACTCCTAAGTCAGCAGACCCGAAAGTATGTGTAGAGTGGTGTGTGTGATTTGTTTCCGCTAGGAAATTAGCAGATGATCGTTTGATTGAAATCAAGGAGTAAGGACTCTCGCTCGGGATCGGAGAGTGAATTTTGAGTTATGAAATTTCAGGTATTTATAAAGGATGGGAGTCAGTATATAAAGTGCTAACATTGAGGTGTGATTTGAAATTTGGGTATCAATCCTAAAATAATAATCAAATGGTTGTCTTGAAACTGATTTCAAATGATGAGAATAGGATTGTGTGTGAGGACCGAATCGAGATGGAAAACACAGAGGCTCACATCCGGCTCTAAAAAAAACATCTGCTACATTGAGGAGGGAAGCACTGGGACTCACATCCAACTCAATAGATAACAAGAAAGTATGTGTGTCACATTAGGAAGGAAAGCACTAGGACTCACATCCAACCCAAAAGGTGACAAGAGAATATATATGCTACATCGAGAAGGAAAGCACTAGGACTCACATCCAACTCAATAGGTAATAAGAAAGTATGTGCGTCACATTAGGAAGTAAAGCACTATGACTCACATCCAACCCAAGCGGTGACAAGAGAATATATATGTTACATTGAGAAGGAAAATACTAGGACTCGCATCCAACTCAAGAGGTAACAAGAAAATATATGTGTGTCACGTTAGGGAGGAAAGCGCTAGGACTCACATCGAACCCAAGCGGTGACAAGAGAATATATGTGTTACATTGAGAAGGAAAGCACTAGGACTCACATCCAACTCAAGAGGTAACAAGAAAATATATGGGTGTCACGTTAGGGAGGAAAGCACTAGGACTCACATCCAACCCAAGCGGTGACAAGAGAATATATGTGTTACGTTGAGAAGGAAAGCACTAGGACTCACATCCAACTCAAGAGGTAATAAGAAAATATATGGGCATCACGTTAGGGAGGAAAGTGCTAGGAATCACATCCAACCCAAGCGATAACAAGAGAATATATGTGTTACATTGAGAAGGAAAGCACTACAACTCACATCCAACTCAAGAGGTAACAAGAAAATATATATGCATCATCGAGAAGGAAAGCACTAGGACTCACATCTAACTCAATAGGTAACAAGAAAGCATGTGCATCACGTTAGGGAGGAAAGTTCTAGGACTCACATCCAACCCAAGCAGTGACAAGAGAATATATGTGTTATATTGAGAAGGAAAGCACTATGACTCACATCCAACTCAAGAGGTAACAAAAAAATATATGTGCTACATTGAGAAGGAAAGCACTAGGAATTACATCCAACTCATCCTTATGCAGATTCACACATGTGAATTTGTGGGGAATATGTGAATAGAATATGAGAATATGTGAAGGAATCATAATTTAAGTACTAATCCAGAAATGAGAACTGAATTTTAGTTATCATTTTTGAAAAGAGAGTTGGAAGTCCGGGATCGACCTCAAAGATTAAGGATAGGATTCCATGTTCTATTAAAGGGGGTCTTATACCAATCTCGAATATGGGGAGTCAAATTTTGGGTATTGACTCCAAGAGTCATATGAAAACAGTGTAGAGAGTTTGTGATGTTGAATTTGCATAAATGTGTCATGTGAAAAGGTTGATTTTGTTGAAGAAGATTGGTAGAGTTTTGTCGGGTTTTGTGCAGAATGTGAAATTCTGCATGGATGTGAAGAGAGTTAATGCAGATAAAGATGGTTGTGTTGTGCGCACAAAGAGTAAAAAACTCTAAAAAATGAGAGAATCCACTCAATAGATACATTTTTTTTCTTGTTATTTTTATCACATTTAATTTTTCAAAATATGTCTTTAAAATTTTAATTTTAATTTGTTGATTTTCAAAAGAATTTTTTTTGTTGTTTATAAAAAAAAATATTTAAATTTATTTATTGTTAAAGGTTTGTTGTTTCATTCTTTGTTTATTGAAATTTTGAACCAACACGTGGTTCGTGGCTTTCATCCATCGCACAAAAAGGCAACTGACAAAAAAACACATTTTTGAGAGAAATTTTCATTAATTTCCTTCAATAAAGATGTCACAGATTAAACATAGGCTAACACCTCAAAAAGGTATAATATATAGTCCATGTTGAAGTACATCCAGAACATCTCATGCCATGAATACAATGTAGGCTGAGTATATCAGATACATAGCATGTTGCTATAAAAAAAATTGAACCCTCTAACCATTTGTATCAAGTACGATGAGCTCCTGATCGAGCAGACCTTCTAAGCCATGCTCCAGGATAAGAGTTCCCTTCGTATGTACTTAGAGGTACAACCCTCTCACAGCTCGTACGACACTAGCTCATCCAGTTCTGGGGCTGGCTAAAATCCATATTGTATTTTGTTGTCGTCCATCTTACGGAAGGTCACGAACACCCTACGGTGTTGTACCCCAGGAATGCAATGTTTGGCGACATCGACCCCATTTCCTTTCATAACCAAAACTGAACCAACTGGCAGCAGAATCTCTACAGTTCCTCTGAACTCGCCAGGGCCGACAATGTCAATCTTTTTCCAAAATAATATAATTCTCTTGCTTAGAAATGAGACCGTGCAGAAGGGTCTTACAAAATTGTGATGATCAATGTGAGGAGGTATATAGTCTCCCTTATCATATATGTTGATGATGCAGCTGTTTGGGATGCAGGTAGCTGGCAGTATGCTCTATCTGACGATTCTCTTGCACATCCACTTTATTATAGGAGGTAGTGGATCTACTTGGTCATGTCTAAGGATCCCTGGTGGATTTCCTTATTTGTCGTTTATGAAATTATAACAGTAGCAGCACTGAATGGTGCTTCTTCCTTTTTCTCTCATCTATTTCTTTGGCTCAGAGTATGTTCTTTCCATGAGAAGGCATGCTCGGCCTCTATCTCTCAAATCAAAGATGCAGTCGAGAATGCTTCTTTTGTCACTCTCAGAGAGAACCTTGGTATACAGCTCCAGGCCTTCCAACATGTAGACGATTCTTCCTTGAACTTCTTCATAAAATTCAAATTCTCTTTTATTTTCTTTGTTTATTTTGTAGTACTCCATCGTACTAGGAGTCGGTAGCTATCACCGGTGTTCCACCCTCTGAATATCGGCAGGAACCCAATCTGGCGCTGGCTGATCTGGAACACGAGACTTGGCATCTAGCGAGATGTATGCTCCTGGGCTCCATGGTACATACTGATCTGTCCCGAGTGGGACGTATGGCTCTTCCATCATAAAATCTAAAGTTTGAGACCCATCGGTGCTAGAGGTATACTCTTCCAATGTACTTAAGCGTTGTAAATATAGAACATTGCAATCTGATCATTCTACAAACACCCCTGTGGCAGATGTCCCTGCAGGTATTTCAGCGTTGCACGTCGGACAATTATTGCATAAAATATCTGAAGCTGAAGATGTATCTGTCTCTGCGATGAACCCTGGTTCTTCATCTGTGGTGGGTAGGCTGGCAAAAGTTTCTTTCATGTATGAATCATTAATATGCCCCTCAGGAGTAGGGGTGAGTAAGTTCTTCATTTCTCTCTGACTTCTGTGGTCTTCTCGTAGAAAAGCCCTCTGTTTCTTGCGGCTTGCGTTTCTGTGTTACATCCTACAAAGTGAAGCATCTGGCAGTCGTTTGTTATTGGCGGCTACTAGGCCTCTAGCTGGTGTAGCTACCATGGAGGGCAGGAGGCTGGGCCCTTCCATTGGATCTTGCTCTATTATCACGTTCTTGTCTTTGTGTGATGCATTATCTTTTGTGGTCACCCTCAGCAGTGAAGACAATCCCTCTTTCTCTGTGCAACTGACTACATTCATGAGAGGACCTTCGTAGTCCATGTCAACCTGGTTAAAGTCCATGTCAAAGTCTATGGTACCTCCTTGTTGCGCCATCTCCTCATTTAGTTTGATGCTCCAGCCATCCTTGAAAGCAAAGATCAGCCATTGTCCCGATATTTTTCTGCAGATGATAGGAAAAATGTCAGTGGGCCGAAACTTAGCATGAACAAGAATAAAACAAAGTATTTATTAAAATAAATTTTTGTTTGTTTTAGTGAAACAAATTGTATATTTATGTATGAATTTTGTTTAAATTTTTGTGGAACATTATACTCAAAAGTGGAAAGAAAAAAAAATTCTCAAAATTTTCATTATATTGAGGTTAATTACAAAATTTGGACCCGATCATAAACATTTGGCCACATAGATAACCCCAAAATAATCAAAGTTTCAAAATTTCAATCAAAGGAAAGTGGCATCAGGTTGTGTAATACGTTTTCAGATATCGTCCAGTTATTGGTAACATGGGTCTTTCGCCCTGGAAGTCCACTAACTGGTAGGCTCCTCATGTGTAGACCTTTGCAACGACAAATGGTCCCTTCCAAGTTGGCTCAAATTTTCCACCTATTTTGCGGCATGCAAGAATAGGCATTTTGAGCACAAGTACGAGGTCACCAACTTTGAATGTCTTTGGGCGGACCAATTTGTTATGGGCTTATACCATCTTCTCCTGGTAAAGCTCCAAATGTTGTTGTTTGTTTTCCCTCAAGACTTTTTAGCTCTTCAAGTCTGATTTTTGCACTTTCTTCTGTCGTGAGTTGGTTGGCAAAAGCAACTCTAAGAGACTGTGTCTGGACTTCTAGTGGTAGCGCAGCCTTGGACCCATACACAAGCATATAAGGTGTACACTAAGTGGGAGTCCTGAAAGTCATCCGGTAGGCCCACAAGGCTTCTAATAGTTTGTTGTACCAATCTCTTTTGTTTTCATCCAGTGTTTTCTTCAAAATCTGTACAAATATTTTGTTGAAGGCTTCAGCCAGACCATTTGCTCTGGGATAGTAAATTGTAGAGTATCTTCAATCTATCCCATGTCTTTTAACAAAATTGTTGATTTTTGTGCTTCTGAAAGCTGTCCCACTATTGGAAATTATTCTTCGCGGTACTCCAAAATGGTAGACAATTTAGCTTTTGGAAAATTGAAGGACGTGTTGTGTCGTAACTTGACGTAACGGTACTGCATTTGCCCATTTAGAGAAGTAATCTGTAGCGGCAAGTATAAACTTGTGTCCTTTGGAAGATGGAGGGTCTATCAAACTGATTATGTCCATGCCCCAACACTCAAATGGTCACGAGGCAACAGTTGGGTGTAACACATTTGGAGGCTGGTGTAAGAACACCCCATGCACTTGGCATTGGTGACATTTTGTGGCTGTATCCATGCAATCGAACATCATTCCTGGCCAATAATATCCGAGTCTTTTGATCTTCATTTTCATTTTTGGCTCTGACTGGTGAGCGCAACACAATCCGGCATGTACCTCTTTGACAATATTCTGTGCTTAAGCTCTGCTCAAACACCATAGCCACATCTGGTCGAATGATCTTCTGTAGAGAATGTTTCCCACTAGGGCGTAAGACATGGCCCTTCTTGTGATGTGATGTGCTTTAGACTTATCTTCTAGCAGCTTTACAGTATGCAAATATTCTATTAAAGGCTTGCGCCAATATTCGTTGATGTCTACAACTATATTTATTGTTTCTTCTTTTCTAAGCTTGTGTAGAGTCTCAAGGTCGATCTGAGACAATACTCATCTTCCTTGCACTGTGATTTCAATGGAATCCTCTGAGGGACATGCCATTTCCTTAGCAAGTTTTGCTAGAGCGTCAGCATGGGCATTTTCTCCTCTAAGAATCCGGTAGAAAGTTACATCAAGAATCTACTCCAGGAGCTTCATCGTGTACTGATGGTATTCCACTAACCTTGGTTTAAAAATTCTGTATTGTCCAGCGACTTGCTGGATGATGAGTTGGGAGTTGTCATAGATGACAATGTTTATTATATCAATTGAGATTGCCATTCCAAATCCGGTGATTAAAGCTTCATATTTTGCTTCATTGTTGGTGCACGACTCTGTCAGGTGGTACGAAAACCTCATCATACTCTTATCTTGTGTGATAAAGATTAAACTGATCCCTACTTTTCCTGGTATAACTGTGTCTGATCCTTTGTCTTTTGTGGCTGACGAAGCGCCATCGAAGTACATCTCCCAGCGTTGCGCACTGGAAAATTCCATTTGTATTACTTGCTCATCTGGTAACTCGTCATAGAGAGAGGACCCAACTGGCAGTGGGTGTGCAACAAGAAAGTCTGCTAGTATCTGTCCCTTTATAGCACGGAGGGGAACAAAAGTCATATCAAATTGCAATAAGATCATTGACCATCTTGCTAGACGTCCGAAAAATGTTGGTCAAGTCATCAGATATTGCAACAGATTAACTTTTGAGATTAGGGTAATCTTATGAGAAAGCATGTAATGTATAAGCTTTTGGACGACGAAAATCAATGTCAGATAATCCTTCTCAATAGGTGGATACCTTATCTCCGTCAGTATTAGGCGACGACTCAAGTAGTAGAGTGCATTTTCTTTACCCTCGTCATTGACTTGGGCTAAGAGGGCTCCAAGAGAGTCATCTAAGGCCACGGTATAAAGTATCAACGGTTTCCTAGAATAGGGGCTGCCAAAATAGGAGGTGTCATTAAATATTGTTTAACATCCCCGAAAGCCCACTGGCATTTTTCTTCCAAAATAAATTTGGCATCCTTTTTAATTAATACAGAGAAAGGCTGACACCTACCTGAGAGATTATAAATAAAGCATCTCAGATATGCCAACTTCCCTTGAAAGGAACGTAGTTGTTTCAAGGTTTTAAGAGGAGGCATTTTCAAGATAGCTTTAATTTTATCCGGGTCAATCTCGATTCCCCGATGACGGACAACGAATCCAGAAATTTTTTGGAAGTAACACCAAAGGCGCACTTTAAGGGAATCATTTTAAGGTCATATTATCGTAACCGTTCGAACACGTTCCTCAAATCATACAAATGGTCTATTTTTCGTTTACTTTTGATGTCCAAATCATCCACGTAGCATTCCACTTGGTTATGAATGAGGTCATAAAAAATCTTTGTGATTGCGCACTGATATGTTGCTCCGACATTCTTTAGGCTGAACGACATCACTATGTAGCAGAAAATTCCAATTGGTGTTCTGAAGACTGTATGTGCTGCATCCTCGGGAGCCATCTTGATTTGGTTGTATCCCGATAATTCGTCTATGAAGGAAAAAAATTTATGTGTTGAAGCGATATCCACCATCATCTCTGGTATGGATAGTGGAAGTTCATCTTTCAGACATGCCTTGTTCAAATCTCTGAAGCCAACACAAACACAGATCTGTCCACTTTTCTTCTTAACAAGTACAATGTTAGCTAACCATGTGGGGTACTGCTCTTCTTTTACAAAGTTGGCATCTAATTTATTCACCTCAGCGATGACTTGTTGTTCTATTTCAAGACGCATTATTCATGGGAGCTTATTTTACTGGGGTTATATTCTTATCCACCCGATTTTATGGACTGCAACCTCTGCTGACAGTCCTAACATTTCATCGTAGCTCCATGCAAATAAATTTTTAAATTTTTGTTAATAGTTTGTTCAATTCTGCAGATTCTTTGTCATTGAGTAGAGAACCTATAAATGTAGGTCGGGGTTGTTCTTCAGTCCCGAGGTTTATCTCTTTCAATTCATCAACGATAGATTTAATTTCCTCCTCAAATTCTGGGGGAGCATCTTCTACTGATTGATCATTAGAGTCATCCTCTATATGAAAGCAATCCTATTCTGACTCACCAGTAACAACCATGCAAAATTCAGAATCATCGACTAGTCCAACTGTACCAAATCTGAGACTCTCTTTTGAATTTGGAGTTTGAATTTTACCATTCCATAATTTTTCAAAAAGTTGAAATTTATCTTTTGGCATTTTTTTTGGTAAGTATCCTTGTTGAATGAACTTTTGAACATAAGGCGAGAAGTAACCAAAAGGCAATTCCATTAATTCATTAGGATCATCATCCAAATTTACAAAATTAACTTCTGAACACAAGGTGAGAAGTAACCAAAAGGCAATTTCATTAATTCATTAGAATCAACATCCAAATTTACATGTTTTGTTCCATTAATTCATTAGAATCAACATCCAAATTTACATGTTTTTTAAGCTCAGTAGAGGTAGGCATTTCCATTAATTCATTAGAATCAACATCCAAATTTACATATTTTTCAAGCTCAGTAGAGGTAGAAGCACTATAAAATTTGATCAGCTTTGAACTAACACTATGGACTTCCCTGACCTCTAAACTCTCGACCTTTTGAGGGAGAATCAGAGTGAGGGTCATAGTATGGAACTTCCTCGAACTCTAAACTATCGACTTTTTGAGGGAGAATCTGACTAAGGTTCATAGCATTCAAAAAGTGGTTTATCCGATCATACATTGTTTCATATTCATTCTTTTTTGTATCTTCTAGGGATATCTCGTGCTGAGGTCTCTTCCGTATTTTCATCATTATCTCATCTTCAAAACTGTCTTCATCCCAAACGTTGATGGTTGGCCTAGTTCGTTCAACAATTAAATTGATCCTTCCTCTTCCACGTCCCCAACCTCGACCTCGGGTGCGCGAACTAAAAGAACCTTCACCAACTCGTTGCAAGGGAGTGGTAGAAGATCCCTGAAGCGGAGTTGAATGACAACCTCTTTGTAATTCTTCTGAATCTTTGTCTTTGTTTGTGATAACGTCACGAGAGAAGACAGTCCTCTTTGGAAGCGCGTAGTAGGCAGCATCTTCATGGATACCAACTTCATGTACTGAAAATGATTGTAGGTCTCCTTTGAGGAAATTTTCTTGACCATCTTTACGGTATTTGATACACTGGTGTAGAGATGATGGAAGCATATTGTGCTCATGAATCCATGGTTGACCCAGTAGAGCGTTAAAAGAGGTCTCAGCGTCGATGATATGAAATTTAGCGGTTATTACGAGTTCTCCAACCTTCATAAGTAATGTAATTGATCCAAGAACTCTTTCTCCCTTTTGGTTGAATCCTATTAACATCATTTTATCAGCCATAAGCTCTTGAGCTTCAAGATCCAAATTGGCTAATGTTCATAGGGTCATCAAGTTAAGAGATGCTCCAGGATCTACTAAAACTCTGGACAACACAAATCTACCGATGTTGATGGATATGTAGAGTGGACGATTATGGTTGGCGGTACCAAACAGCAAGTCTTCATCTGTGAAGGTTACCTCAGGCTGTTCTTTCAACAAACAAACTTCATCTGAGGATGTACTGGTCAACTGAGCTAAGAAAATTTTTGGGTCAATTAAAGTTGTAACCAGAGGCTCTCTCATCTCCTTTGACAGGATCAGTGCAACGTAGATGCTTAATCGGGCCGGCAACTTCCTAGTATGAGCTAGCACGTTGTAGTCTACTTTGTATGATTCTTTGATTTTGTCTTGATCATGCAGTTCTTCCACTAGTGGAGGTGGAGGTATCTCTTCTTGGGTCATTATCTACTTTCCTTTTTCTATTGGAGTTGTTCTTGCTGGTTACACTTTTCCTCTCCTCAAGTTAACTTCCGTGATTTAGTATGAGCTAGCACGTTGTAGTCTACTTTGTATGATTCTTTGATTTTGTCTTGATCATGCAGTTCTTCCACTAGTGGAGGTGGAGGTATCTCTTCTTGGGTCATTATCTACTTTCCTTTTTCTATTGGAGTTGTTCTTGCTGGTTACACTTTTCCTCTCCTCAAGTTAACTTCCGTGATTTCTTCTTCTTAAGATATCATTGTTGAATCTTTCAGTGTCTCTTCCTCTTCGTTGGAAAGATCTAAGTTGATGGTAAGCGGTGTACCGCGAGGCTCAAGATTTGGCTCCTCGTTATCAGTGCCATTATAAACACTATCATTGATGCCTTCTTTAGACTTGACAATGAGTTCATCAGACTCGAGCACGATTTGAGGATCATTTTGGGGATCGAGATCAAAGTTAGATTGGTCATAATCAGTTACGTTATCATCATAAAGAGTTAAAATGTAGCTGAAATCATAATCATTATATTCATAAAACCCCAGAGGGACAAAAATATAATCATACAAAGTCAAGTGTTCGAGGATTTCCTTCCCTGAATCCAAGACAACTAATCTTGTAGAGGCAACCCTTATCCTACCCCCCTGTGCTATCAATCTTTGTAGTGACGCTTCTCTTCTTCTTTTTTGTCCTTGATGATGACGACTCTCCTGAAAAAACCTTCATCTCGGGCTTGATATGCTGCGGACTCTGAATAGAGGCTTGTTTTGATGCAGACTGGATCTTGTTCAGTATTTTCTTGGATGATCTGTTCCAGACCTTATTCCATTCTTCTTCTCTAGTATATGCAGAAGATTGTTTTTATGGATCCTGTATTTGATTGAGGACCTTCTTGAGTTCATCCCAAGTTGTACTCCATCACTCTGTTCTAGTATACGGATTGATTGGGGAGATTGGCTAAGTTGAAATCATATTTATGGAACATTTTTCAAGTTCTTTTAAATATTCTTTCGAGATTGTTATGTTCTTCTCTTTTAGGTTCCTCTTGAGCCAGTTTTTAAAGATGAAGCATTTTATTATTGTGTTCCCAAGCAACTGGTGGTATAAGCATAACTTGATTCATTCTTTCTATCCACCTCTTCGGGCTTCTTCAGATCTGGTAGTTTGAACTCCGGCTTCTTCATCAGACTTCTAAATATTTTAGGCATAGCTTAATCTTTAAGAGAATACACCATTTTACGTCGCTCTGACAGGGACATTTTCTTATCCCCTGTTCGTTGCGATCCTTATTGAGGCGGTCGTTGGTTGGATTAACTACTCTGTTTGTGAGCGTACTGTTATGAAGACTGGCGAGGTTCTTTTGCATATATCTTCATCGGATGCTTTCCTTTGTCAATGGTCGCTACTACTCCTGATTTCTTTTCGAACACTCTGGTCACCTTAGCCTTTTTGTGTGGGTCCATATGCTTGATTTCCTCTTGAAGACTACTGGTTTTACTGAGTAGCCTCTTAAAGGATTTCATGATGAGTCCCTTGAGCATGAAAGCTACTGGCCCATGAATACCTTGAGTAGAATTTCAATTGCATGATGTTCCTATAGTTAAGGTTCACATTTCATGCTAAGGTTTCTCCACCTTAAAATATAGTCTATCAAGGTTTCGCTAGGTTTTTGTTTTTCCATCATGAGCTCTCCAATAGACACATGGTGTTGTGCCCCGATAAATCTTTTCACAAACAGCTGTTCAAACTCACAAAATATTTTAACTTACCCGTTGGGCAAGTCAACGTACCAGTGAAAAGCAATTCTCGATATGCTGCTGACGAACAACTAGAAGAGTAGTGCTTCGCTATTTCTCGTGTTGTCACAGCTGGCTCGAAAATGTGCTATATGTTGTCTGGGATTTTTAGTCTCATCAAATATCTTGAAGTTTGGGGCCACAAAACCCTTGGGGAAAGGCACGACATCAAATTCCTTTAGGTAAGGTCTACCCTTTAGAACCAATGCACCACCCTTAGATTATGTTAAGGCGTCTCGCACTTGTTCAACCATTTGCTTGAATTCCTTTTCTGGTATAGCACCTGATGGAGAATCCTTTCTATGTTGCTCGTCTCTATTTGCTGAAGCAAACTCTCTCCTTTCATCTGTGATATGTATGATCTCTGGCTGATTGATCTCTGAAGAAGCCAATTGCGGCGCTTGTGATTGCCCCTGAATAGTGTCCATGGCGGTCATGGTTGCGGTCATTTCTTCTATTCTTTTCTCCAGTAGACTAACTTGCTCATCCATTAGGAGGACAGCCCTACGCAGCTCATCTACATCATTCTCTTTGGTGTGAGGTTGAGGCTCGCGTGCAGATGTGGTGGCTCTTATTTCAATTACATGGAAATCCATGAAATCTTTTTCCAAGTAATCATTGTAATCAAAATTTTCATCGTCGCTATCGACGGAAACTCCGTGTTCTCGAGCTAACTCAAAAATCTTGATCCTAAGTTTCTCAACTTTCTCTTCAATTATTGATTCCTTGATCACTTTAAGATCTTAAGGACCCTGATGGACATCCCCTACTTGCTCCCCCATTTCATTGGCTATTGCTGCGACGATGTCAGATATCTCAAACCCTGGTTTCATTTCCTGTCCCGCGGGTTCACTGGACTGTATTAATGTAGCGACGTTGAATACCCATACCTTTTTATTCTTCTACGATGATGTCTCAGGACTGAGTGTCTTAGTAGAAACATCAGTATGCCAAGGGAAAGTATGCTCCCCATAGTGTAGACTGGCTTTAGTGTCAGGTAATCGTCTTGTCTTTGCCTTTTGGATTGCAGAAATATCTCCATAATGGGTGACGGGTAAGATTTTCGGACCTGGTCTCAACTTAACCAGTCGATGCCTTGCGGTCCTCGTGGCGGTATAATCAGTAGTAACTACTACGGTATCAACTATGTTCCCTAAATGGAACCAAACAGGGATACACGTAGGGGGCACTCCAGTTGTCTTGTGGGATTGTCTGGCGAACTTGACATCATTCAAAATTTCCTTCTTCATGCAAGGGGAAATTGCATCTCCCACTCATTTAAGTAACTCGCTAACTGAACATCCTTCTTTGGCAGCTATCCTTTTGAAAACTGCACTAACTCCGGTGATAGGAGTGAATTTCTTTCCTTCCTTGCCATGTCCATAAAGTGGTGGTAATGCGACGAAGATTTTCCAAATACTCCCGCATCCATCGGTATCCATCAGAGGATGGAATCTACTCCCTCGTACGAGTGGATAAATTTATGGTAGCACTTCTTCAACTTAATGAGGCTCCTCCTCAACGGGTGTCTCCTTGGGAGCCTGTGCTTTGATGGCCCTTTGAACTCTTCTGTTGTGGTTCCTCTTTTGAGTTCGGGTTAGTGGTACAGTCCTTGAACTTGATATGATTTCAAACATGGTTGGTGGGACAGTTAATCCCTCAGTCGGATCCTCAATAATCATTACTTCTTTCCCCTTAATAACAGGTGTCGTGGCGGAAGTAGCTTTAGACTTCTTGCAGGTAGGGAAGTCTTAAAAGCAGTTTAGACTCATTCTGCAGATGGTTCTTGTACTTTTGGTGTGGCGATCTTCATTAATATAAACGGGGCTTTTCCGAGGATGACCTCGAGATCTTAAAATCCGGCTCTGAACTTGATGGTAAGAGCAAGATTACGGGCTTCGTGGCTCATTGGCAGGTAGCAAGAAAAGGTCAGTGTTGGGTAGACCATTGCAGTAGGCTTGAAAATAGAAAGTTTTGGGGTTAGCTATAAGGCCAAAAACCTCATAAGAAAGCACTGAAAATAAAGGTTGATCTGTAGACCGGGCGGGTCGTAATTTATGGGTATTTTAAAATCTTGTTTAAGAAAAATCAAGAGGTGTAAAATTTAATTAATGTACAAAAATTTCAAAGTGCGCGCAACACAACACCATTTGGCTTAATTTGCAAAGTAGCAAATCAAATTTGAAAGAGAGATGTGAAGTATTTTAGGACCTAGTGCGAGACCCATTTAGTGGCAGATAACACCCAGGTGGAACTAGTCCACCTACACACCTAATGGGGGTCCGACCCCACATGAAAATTTAATGAGTACTTAATGGCCTTCTGAACCCCTATGTTCAATGATGGTTGAACAGCTAGTCCTGAAGTCCAGAGAGTTAACCATACTTTCCCAAGACAGAAATGGGTAAAGTATGCCAACAGAAGAAGAGTAATTTGGTCCAAGAAGACATGGACACATTACCGATGTGTGAAGATAATATTTCTTGATTTGTATAGAGAGAAAAGTTTGTCCCCAGCAGAGTTGCCAGAAGCTATCGGCGCTATTTTTGGTTGCAGGAGTTGCTTGTAAGAAATTGTCGATCACCGGAATCGAAATCTCGTCGCCCGCCTTGGAAGGACATTTTAATTTACATATATATTTAGTTTTATAAAAATATGAAATCAAACTGACCCCATATTTTTTCATAGTTTAAATGAAAGAGCATTGTACCTCAAATTATGTATCTATCCTGAAGGATAAACACAAGACTTGAGGATGGGGCTTGATCAAATAAACTAAGGAACATATGACATTTATTTGGTCTGCGAGACTTTTGTATTTGTCGATAAGTTTCCCTATTTAATATAAAGAATAAAATAGGGTTTAAATTAAGTTGGGTTCGGACATGCTTCCTATAAGGGCAAACTCCTATAGTTAATTACATCTTAAATGACCAAAGTCACCTANTTGGCCGGGCTGCTCACCATGCTAGCTTCAAGCTCCTCGTTGTAGCAGAGTTTCAATTTTAGAAATGACAAATCAAGTAGATGAAAGAAGTGTCATGTTTTGGAAAAGTAAAAAAAAATGATTTATTGAATTAATTGAAGTTGATTACAGCGACACCGGTCAAGATCCCACGGTTCCATCGTCCCGACATCACTATTTTCTATTGGAATCACTTAGTCCAAATGAATTTACTAAACTCAACTTAATGAGCCACGGTTCCATCGTCCCGGCGCCACTATTTTCTATTGGAATCACTTAGTCCAAATGAACTTACTAAACTCAACTTAATGAGTCAGCACTATTTTCTATTGGAATCACTTAGTCCAAATGAACTTACTAAACTCAACTTAATGAGTTCCATATTTTCTATTGGAATCACTTAGTCCAAATGAATTTACTAAACTTAACTTAATGAGTTCCATTATTTCATTTAGACCGTGGGAAGCCTCGTTAGCAACCGTAGGTTACCTCCTCCGAGGGGTTCGATTCATTTAGACCATGGAAAACCTCGTTAGCAACCGTAGGTTACCTCCTCCGAGGGGTTCCCACTTTCTATTGAAATCACTTAGTCCAAATGAATTTACTAAACTCAACTTAATGAGTTCCATAATCTATTGGAATCACTTAGTCCAAATGAATTTACTAAACTCAACTTAATGAGTTCCATAATTTTCGTCCCGGTACTACTATTTTTTATTGGAATCACTTAGTCTAAATGAATTTACTAAACTCAACTTAATGAGTTCCATAATTTCATCTTGACCGTGGAAAACCTCGTTAGCAACCGTAGGTTACCTCCTCTGAGGGGTTCCCGATCTTTCAATAGAGACAGGGGGAAGCCTCGTTAGCAACCGTAGGTCACCTCCTCCGAGGGATTCTCGATCATCTAATAGTTGGGAAGCCTCGTTAGCAACCGTAGGTTACCTCCTCCGAGGGGTTCCCGATCTTCCAATAAGGACATTTTAATTTAGCGGAAAACCTCGTTAGCAACCGTAGGTTACCTCCTCCGAGGGTTCCCGATCTTCCAATAGAGAGGGAAGCCTCGTTAGCAATCATAGGTTACCTCCTCCGAGGAATTCCCGATCATCCTATAGAGATAGAAGCCTCGTTAGCAACCGTAGGTTACCTCCTCCAAGGGGTTCCCGATCTTCCAATAAAGACGCTTTAATTTAGTTGAAGTTGTATTTTTTGTGATGTTTGTGATTAAATTTTGAGTTATTTTATATTTTGAAATGTTGTGAGGTATTTTTGTTTGAAATTTTGTTTTTGGTTTTGGTTTTGGTTTTGTTTTGTTTTTAACATGCAAGTGTTTTTT
>JXCR01116674.1:24844-51235 GCA_002079205.1 Phalaenopsis hybrid cultivar
CTCAACTTGATTGTTTTGTTTGATGTAAAACATCATTATAAACAACTTTCATGAAGGATGAAAGTTATNTTATTAAATCTCCCTGATAGCAGAGAACTCAAAAACTAAGTTTCATGATTTTTGGAGTTATATTTTGATTTTTGAAAATTATTTATGTGTTAAATTTGATGATGATCATTAAAAATCAATTAAAAATATCAAATGATCTCAAAATCCTTTGAAATTTTTATGGTGAGTTCCTCTTACTCATGAGCCATAATGGAGAACAAAAATCAAGTGATTTTAATCTCTGTGTGCTTCAAATAAAATGTTTTAAGCAAATTAAGGTTTGCTCAAAACAGTGATGTTTTGATTTTTAAAAAATCCTGAACTTATTTTCTAAGACTCCTATAGTCATATGTAACTCACATGAATTTTTGTAGAATTTTCCAAGCAATATATAAATTTTCATAATTATTTGAATGGAAAATGGATGAAAACTTAGAAAATTAAGATCTCTATCTAGAGATCTCCTCTGTTTTTAAAAAAATACTCAATATGTTTATTTAAACAGAGGCTACAACATATAAAAAATTGGGGTCAAGGTGATGAGTCAATAGGAATGGAGAGTTCAAAAACATAAATTGATTTTTATGCATCAAATAAGCATGAAATTTATTCCACATGATTCTCCTCTGTTCACTGAGCAAGAGGGTATTTTTATTTTATTTTTATGAGTTTTCTATGCAAAGATATGNAGGGTATTTTTATTTTATTTTTATGAGTTTTCTATGAAAAGTTATGAATTTTTTAAGTTTAGGGGTATTTTCTGAATTTTTTAAATCCCATAATTTTTTACTTAAACCCACGCGCTAACTAGATCATGGGCGGTTCCGAAAATGCCACGTGTCATGCTCTGGTTTGCCGCCGCCATCCTCGTCAGCGCTGACTCAGTGCGCTGTGCATATACGAGATCTCTGTCCGACGCGATCAGGACCGTCCGATCGATACACGCACGATCGGACGGTTCACAGCCTTCGTCTCCGTCTGGTTCNCAAATGAAGTCTAAAGCTCATGATGAGCAAGAAAAATGACACCATAGAGTATTGACTTGTGTTGGTGAGTAATTTGCATGAAACTTATCATTTTTTTTAAAAAAATATTTACCTAAGGGATAAATATCATGGCTAACCCATGGTTAACTTAATTTAACTCTAAGGTCTAGAGTTTAGCTAAGGTTAAGCTTGGTTGGGAATACCAAGTTTGATTTTCATTATATTTTGGTCATGGGCTAATATAACCAAAAATGGGTTTAGGTTTGTTTAGCTATGTCAATTGGCTCAATTGAATATTGTATTTGGTGTAGAAGACCATGAGAAACAACTTTCATGAAGGGTGAAAGTCATTTTGAGGTCAATTGGTTAATCAATTTGGTGGATTTTTTATTTTTGACCCATTTTAAGCATGTTGGGCTAAGTTTGGGTCAAAATTAAGCTAACCATGGGCTAAGTCCAAATTGATAGTTGTGTTTGGTGTAAAACATCATGATAAACAACTTTTATGAAGGATGAAAATTGTTTTGAAGTTGATTTAATGGTCAATTCGGATGGATTTTGATGGGTTTTGGATTTAGACCCAAATTAGACATATGGGGCTAATTTGGGTCAAACTTGAGCTAGCTTTGGAATAAGCTCAAATTGATTATTGTGTTTGGTCACAAATGACCTCACAACGGATTTTCAACAAAAATTGGATGCCAATTTGAGATTTAGGGCATTCAATTGTTGAGATTTGGGGTGTTAGCCAATATTAGGGCTAATTTGGGGTTTTGGTTAAAGATGGTCAAATTGACTAAATTGGACCATGGTGTAGTTGGACAAAATGAAATTGAGAATATTTTAGATTTATTGGGATTTTTTGGAATTTTTTGGAATTTTTGGGCCATGGAGGGGCATTTTGGTAATTTGGTCATTTTTTGAAATTTTTGTCAGTTTTGGCAAATTTGGATTTATTCAAAGTGTTTGTAATGAGTTTTGATCATTTTTGGGTATTTTGGCAAAATTTGGGAATTTTGGCCAAATTTTGGTCCCAAGGGCAGTTAGGTATTTTGGAGGTGCCTAGGGGCAAAAGGCCAAGTTGGGCATTTCAAGTGCAATTGGGTAGAGAACCATTTTGAATGAGTCATGGACCAATGAAATCTCCATTTTGGGTCCCCATGTATTGGTCTTAGCCAGAGTATTGTGAGGGTATGGTGTACCTTAGCTCCAAATCAACACCCAGGGTTAATCCTAAGGTCAAGTAGCCCTACAGGAACTCTCCTTAAGTTCCCTCATAATGATCTTACCTACTAAGTGCTAGAGGTTAGGACCAATATGTGGAACTTCAAGTTGAGTAAAGAGAAAAGTTTTTGAGTTTCTAATGGTGAGGGTACATTTTCTAGTTTTCTAAGACTAGTCAGTAGGAAAGTTCTATGGCTAAACCTAGGCTACTAAAGAAATTTAAACATTATAAATTTAGGTTGAACCTTTAGGTTCAACATAAGTTGAACCTAAGCCTAAGTCCAAACCAACTTGGACTTAACCCTAAGCCTTAGGTTCAGACTAAATTGAACCTAACCTTAAGTCTAAACCAACTTGGACGTTACCCTAAATCCTTAGGTTCAACCTAAATTGAACCTAACCCTAAGTTCAAACCAATTTGGTCTTAACCTTAACTCCTTAGGTTCAATTTAAAGTGAACCTAACCCTAAGTCCAAATCAACTTGGCCTAAACCCTTACTTAGAGTTTTCCCTTTACAAAGTACTGGAAATGCTTCCCCAAAGGATATTCAATCCTCACTACAGTACTGAATGTCTTTCCTCCAATAAAACTCACAAATCTCACCAAAATCTCCAAGTAAACTCACCTAAATCTTCCCAACAACAAACACTATCCAACTATCATCCTATAGCATGAAAAGACTTAGCCAAAACACTCTAAAAACCTCCTTTACATCTGTCAAATAACTCCCCACATAGTGGGGAAAACTGTTGAAAAATGGCCCAACACTGCATGGTCACACATTGGTGTCTAGGCGGCGCTAAGGCACTTGGTAGAAGCGCCTAGGCACCCAATGGATGGTGCCTTGGCACTAGTCTCTTGAGTCACCTTTTGCTCCACAAAACCTCCGCTTCGTTCAATTTCTTCTCCACTTTTTTCCACTTCTACTACCTATTGTACCTGCAAGAAAACATAAAAATATTTTTCTTTAAAGTGTAATTTCATCCATAAAAATGTGCAATACATAAAGGAAATTAAGCACACTTTCTACATATCATTGGCTCATTTGATAATACTTGTGGTCAAAATAGGTTGAACAAAGTTAAATAAAAGACATCCTAGAATAGCTCAATGTTCTAAGTCATAATCTGTCAACATACCTCTCCTCACATCACCATTAGTAAAGCCCAGAAATTCAAGTGCCATACGTCAACATACAATGATAATCTACATGTAATTCAACTCATCTTCCTAACTGTATTTGATAAATTAATCATGTATATCATCATCTATCTTTAAAGCATTTTAAACCCTCTTCTGTAAAGAAGTATAAAAATTTTGCACAAATTGTCACACTAGTAAACTTCATATTTAATGCATCAACAACCACATTAATTTATCAAGCTAAAATATATTATCGAGAAAAATATTTTTTTTATCAACTGCAACCTTCGATTCTTTTTAAAGTTCAATTCCATCAAAGTCAAGATTAATTTGAGTACCAAAGATATGTATAAATTTCACATCTCATTTTATACAAATACTATCTCCAAATTTTCAATGTAAATGCAACGGTTACCAACTCCAAATAAAATGTTAGGGTGATTTTGTTCACGTGGCTTCAATTATCTCATAATATATACAACAATCCTCTTATACGCGTAAAACACACAACTCAATCATCTCAAAGAAACATTATTCAACACTTTAAAACCTTTGATATTAGAAAAATAATTACATAAACTACAACAACATAAATTAAAAAAAAGCTACTTAAAATCAAATCTTAATTAAACTAAATTCAACACAAAACTAAACTTAAAATCTACTTTNGTTTATGCGAAATATTGGATCTGAATGTTTAGTACCTTGTGATTTGGAATTAAAATGTTCTATTTGAAAAATTCAAAAAAAAGAAATTAAAAATTTGAATGAAATGGTGAATAACTCAGATAATCAAATAAATGTAAATTGATAAAGACCTTTAAAAGATTATGCTAATCCTACAACAGTTGAACTTCACTTACTATTCAAAATCCTGATATTGCTGTTAATTCATTTGAGCTTAAATGTGTTATTATCCAAATGGTACTAAATAATCAGTTTGGAGGAACACCTACTAAAGATCCTAACTTACATCTAGCTAGTTTTCCTGAAATATGTGCTACTTTTAAATATGATGGGGTGTCAAATGATGTTGTTAGGCTTAGAATTTTTCTATTTTCATTAAGGGATTAAGCTAAAGCTTGGTTAAATTCATTAACACCTCTATCTATCAGAACTTTGGGAGAACTATCACAAAAATTTTTTAGCTAAATATTTTCCACCCTCGAAAACTACTAAGCTTAGAAACAATATTACATTTTTTTGTCAGTTTGAAAGGGAATAGATATATGAAGCATGGGAAAGATTTAAGGATCTCCTTAGAAAATATATGCACTATGTTTTACCAGATTGGTTAATAATTCAAAATTTTTACAATGGATTAATAGGACCACTTAGATCTATTATAGATGTTGCTGCAGGAGGATCACTAATGTCAAAAACTTTTGATGAAGCATACTCTTTAATAGAAGAAATGACTACTAATAATTTTCAATGGCCCGCTGAACGGGTAAATCATAAGAGAGTAGCTAGTATTCATGACTCTGATGCAATGTCTATTTTAGCATCTCAAATTGCTGTTATATCGAAAAAGATTGATCAAATTGGAGTGAACTATTCTCAAATCCACCAATATTAGAGGAAAATTCACTAGAGCAGACAATTGATACTCAATCATCTTATGAAACTTTGAATGCTATAAATAATCAAAATAACAATCCCTATTCTAATTATTACAACCCTGGATAGAAAAATCACCCTAATTTTAATTGGAATAATTATAACAACTCGGTGAACCCCTCAAGAAATTTAAACAACTAAGGAAATTCTAATTTTAGACCTTATTATCCTCCTGGATTTAACTCTGACCCTAACCCACAAGTTAAGGAAAAGAGGTTGACTATTTAGGAAGTAATGCTGAATATAAGAAAGCAAATACAAAATCAAGCGGCTGCTATTAGAAATATTGAAAATCAATTAATACATATTGCTACTGCACTTAGTAATAGACCTTCAGGAAATCTTCCAAGTACTGTGGAAGTTAATCCCAAAGATCAAAATAAGGAGCAAATTAAAGTTATTCAATTACGAAGTGGAAAAAAAATAAAAACAATAATCCAAAGAGAAACTGAAGTTGATGAGGAGAAGGAAGAGATTGAAAGCGACCACAATGAAAATGAATAAATACAAGTTTCTTTAGAAAAACCACTACCACCATTTCCTCAACGATTGAAGTAGAAGAATAAAGGCAAACAATTTACAAAATTTTTCAAAATCCTTTAAAAGTTAACGATAAACATTCCTTTCATTGAAGCTTTGGAACAAATGCCAAGTTATGTGAAATGTATGAAAGACATACTAAATAAGAAAAGGAAGTTTACAGATCATGAGATCATTGCACTCAGTGAAGAGTGTAACACTATTATTCAAAAAAAGCTTCCTGAAAAGTTAAAAGATCCTGGTAGTTTTAGTTTACCTTATGCAATTGGTAAAAAGTTTTTTTGGAAAAGCCTTATGTGATTTAGGAGTGAGTATCAATCTTATGCCTCTATTGATTTTTAAACATTTAGATTTAGGAGAGATTTCCCCTACTACTGTAACTCTTCAGTTAGTTGATCGATCAATAACTTATTTTAAAGGAGTTATAGAAGATGTATTAGTAAAAGTGGATAAATTTATTTTTCTTGTAGACTTTATAGTATTAGATATAGAGGAAGATAAAAAGATTCTTATTATTTTGGGGAGACCTTTTCTTCCAACAGGGAGAGCTGTGATAGATGTGCAAAAAGGAGAATTAATAATGACAGTTAATGATCAAGAAGTAACATTTAATATTGCAAAAGCTATGAAATATCCTGCAATAGAAAAGATAATTAATGTTTAAGGATGGAAGTTACTGATTATCTGAGTAATGAGCAATTTAAGGAAGTGTTTGAAGAAAAATTAAGGCAAGAAGAGTATTGTGAGAATGAGAATGAAATAAAAGAAGATAATTTAGATTATATTCAGGACAAATTTGAAAGTTTAGATTTGTTGGAAAATGATAATAAAAATCTTATTTATTCAAGTATTAAACCACCTGAAATTGAACTGAAAGTATTACCTGCCCATTTAAAATATGTATTCTTAGGAGATTCATCTACATTGTCTGTTGTTGAATCTTGTAAGTTAACAGAAATTCAAGAACAAAAATTAATAGAAATGTTGAAAGTATATAAAAGGCTTTTGAATGGACTTTAATAAATATTAAAGGAATTAGTCTTTCAATTTGTATGCAAAAAATTCTATTAGATGAACAATACAAACCTAAACCTGATCCTTAGAGGAGATTAAACACAATAATGAAAGAAGTTTGTTAAGAAAGAAAGCTTAAAATGGTTATAAGTTTGAATTATATATCATATTTTAGCTAGTGCTTGGGTGAGTCTAATTCACTGTGTTCCAAGGAAAGGAGGAGTGACCCTTGAAGTAAATGAGAAAAATGATTTAGATCTAGACGAATTTGTATAGACTATAGAAAATTAAACATGGTCACCAGGAAAGATCATTTCTCTTTACCCTTTCTAGACCAAATGTTAGATAGATTTGCTGAAAACAAATATTACTGGTTTTTAGATGGATATACTGGGTATCATCAAAATCCAATTGCTCCTGAGGATAAAGAGAAAATAACATTTACAAGCCCTAATGGAACATTTACTTTTTGTAGAATGTCTTTTGGACTATGCAATGCACTTGCGACATTTCAAAGATGTATGATGTCAATTTTTAGTAATTTGATTGAACATGGAATGGAAGTATTTTTGGATGATTTCTTTGTATTTGGGACTTCATTTAAATTATGTTTAAATAATTTAGAAAAAAATTTAGAATTATGTGAAAAAAATAACCTAGTAGTAAATTGGGAAAAATGTCAATTTATTGTTGCAGGAGGAATTGTACTTGGGCATAAAATTTCTTGAAAATGGCATAAAAGTATATCCTGCAAAAATTCAAGTTATTAGAAAATTACCACCTCCTACTATGGTTAGAGGGGTAAGAAGTTTTCTAGGACATGCTAGTTTCTACAGGCGTTACATAAAATTTTTTTAAAAAATAACTAAGACATTAGGCCAATTTTTAGAAAAAGATACAATATTTGATTTTAATGAGGAATGCATAAAAGCATTTGAATTATTGAAAGAAAAATTAATCACTGCATCTATAATAGTTCCACCATATTGAAAGAAACCATTTGAAATAATGTTCAATGCTAGTGATTATGTTATTGGAGCTGTTTTAGGAGCAAGGCCCAACAAAGTTTTTAAAGTAATATATTATGCTAGTAAAACTCTAAATTATTCTCAAATTAATTACACTACTACAGAAAGAGAGTTATTAGCTATTTTTTATGCCTTTGATAAATTTAAACCTTACTTGATTGGAACCACATGTATAGTACATACAGATCATTCTGCTATCAAATACTTGATGCAAAAGAAGGATGTTAAACCAAAATTAATTAGATGGCTACTTCTATTGCAAGAGTTCAATTTTATTGTAGTTGATAGAAAGAGAAATAATAATCAAATAGCTGATCATTTATCTAGATAGAAAAAAAATATTAACTAATTTTGCAAATGAAATGTTAGAAAATTTTCCTGATAAACAATTATTTAATATTGATGAAATGAATATACCGTGGTATGCCGGTATATTAAATTATCTTGTAAGTGATATTCTACCACCAGATATTAAGAATCAACGATTAAAGAAATTTATATATGATTAAAAATTCTATTTTTGCGATGACTAGTATTTATATAAAAAGTGTAAAGATTTAATTATTAGAAAGTGTCTGCCTTATGAAGACACTCAACAAATAATTGAAAGATATCATGATTCTAAATATGGAGGACATTTTGGAACAAATAGAAGTGCATATAAAATTTTGCAAGCTAGATTTTATTGGCCTACTCTTTTTAGAGATGTTAATTAATATATTAAAATATGTGATCGATGTCAGCGAGTAGGAAATATTTCTAGAAGAAATGAAATGCCTCTAAATTACACACTGGAAGTTGAAATTTTTTTATGTGTGGGGATTAGATTTTATGGGACCATTTATGCCTTCTTTTCGAAATTTATATATATTACTTGTTATTGATTATATGTTCAAATGGATTAAAACTATTGATGTACCTAAATGTGATGCTCGGAGTGTTTCAAAATTTTTGAAAAAAAATATTTTAACAATATATGCAATGTCGAGAGTAATTATTACAGATGGACGATCCCATTTTAGGAATAAGATAATCAAGAAATTGATTAAAAAATATGATATTATGCATAGATTCTCTGCTCCTTATCACATATTAGATAGTGCATTATGAGCATGTGATACACCTAAAATATATAGTATTTTAGACACATTTTTATACCTATTTTTGATATATTACGCTTTAATGGAAGGTATTTTTGTTTTTTTCTTGTAGATACAAGTAAAAATTGAAAAAATGCTTAAAGGAGGGAAAAAAAGGATTAAATTTGGAGCAAAAAGGTGAAAAGATATGCAAAAGAGTTTTGGCGCCTAAGCGCCAGATCCGACGCTTAAGCACCGGTTAAAAAGAGAAGGTCACGCCTAAGCGCCAAGACCCTACGCTTAAGCACCAGTGGTAGCTACTAGACGAGTAAAATCAGTTTTCACAAATTTTGATTAGGTTTTTGAGGCACCCATTGGCTTAATAGTTGGTTGTAACCACCATGGACGAAAATTATCATGAAAGGATGCGTCTCTTGGGAAAATACATCAAAACAAGACACATTTTGAAGAGATCCCAAGGCACCTCTTGGAAAACTATAAAAGAAAGAAGAGAGAAACATTTTGAAGAGATCCCAAGGCACCTCTTGGAAAACTATAAAAGAAAGAAGAGAGGACTTAGAATGAAAATATTGGCATGTTTTGAAAGTTCTTTTCTGGGGAGTTAGTTCGGAGAGATTTTTAGGAACAATTTTTTATTTACTTATCCTTTTTGTTATTTTGTTTTGAGTGATTTTAAAGAGAAGAGATTCAAAGGAACTTCAAGAGTTTGGTGGAGGACTTGAGATAATTTTTTTATCTTTTTGTTTTAAACTACTTTTAGTTTTAATTGAGACTTATGATTTCTACTTTTAAACTAAAGTGTAGTTTTGTTTCCTCCATGGATTCTGAGTAGTTTTCTTTATATTTCTTCTTAAAATGATAAGTAATTAAGTTTTGGATGGAAGTTGTGGAGAGTATTGATCTTTAATGTTGGAAGAAGTTGTGATGATTTAAATTCATGCAATTCATTTACTTCTTGATTTGGCCAATTGAGATGTTAAAATTTGTTGTGAGAACATGTAAGAACCAGGCTGGTATTATCTAAGTCAGCAATTGGAAAGAATCACAATGAGGTTCTATGAATGAGAATGTAGTTCATATGATTGAGTGCAAATAAATAAGGAAATATTCATTGATGGATGTAGACGTTTATTATTGAGTGCAAATAAATAGGGAAATATTCATTGATGGGTGTAGAGTTAGAGGACTTTAAAGTTAGTGCAAATAAATAGGAAAATATTCATTGAAGGGTGTAGAGTTAGAGGACTTTAAAGTGACAAGTTAAAGCCCCCAACTTAGTTTATTGTTAGGTTATGATACGAGATGTTAGCCCTTAGGTGGAGGGAATTGAGGGAACTCTAGAGTGAGTGACTGCAAATAAATAGGGAAATATTCATTGAAGGGTGTAGAGTTAGAGGACTTTAAAGTGACAGGGTGTAAATAAATAGGAAAATAATCTTTGAAGGGTGTAGAGTTAGAGGACTTTAAAGTGACAGGTTGTTCATATGATTGAGTGCAATAAATAGGGAAATATTCATTGAAGGGTGTAGAGTTAGAGGACTTTAAAGTGACAGGTTAATAAATTTTTTTTATTGTTTTAGGTTCTGATACGAGAATGTTAGCCCCAGGTAGAGAGAATCGAGGGAACTCTAGAGTGAGAGCTAGTATCTTCCCTGCCTACCCGGTCTTCAGAACTATTCAAACTTTAAATTAGCCAATGTTCTTTATAACATCTCTAGTAAGATGGTATCTTCCCTACCTATCTGGTCTTTAGAACTATTCAAACTTTAAATTAGCCAATGTTCTTTATAGCATCTCTAGTAAGGTCGGTCTTCAAAACTATTCAAACTTTAAATTAGCCAATATTCTTTATAGCATCTCTAGTAAGGGCCTAGCCTGTCTTCAGAACTATTCAAACTTTAAATTAGCCAATGTTCTTTATATCATCTCTAGTAAGGGTTCTGCCTAGCCGATCTTCAGAACTATTCAAACTTTAAATTAGCCAATGTTCTTTATAGCAACTCTAGTAAGGGTAAAGAATTTTATTGTTTCTATTTGGCACAACACGATTTTCATACTTCCACAATTTAATTCCTATATTTATTATTGATTTATGATAAGAAGAAAGATATTTTCATATTAAGTACTTTTCTTTTACAAAAACTTTAGTTATCTTTTTACTGTTCCGTTAAAATATCAAAAATACCAAAAATGTTTTAATTATAAATTCCTATAAAAATTGTTTTTAGTTTAAGTAATTATCTTTTTTTAAAATAGAAAAACTTTCTAAAAAGTGCATATTGCATAATCTTCCCAGTTGGTTCGATATTCAGGTCATTATAAAAAAGTCTTATATTATTTGATAACGATACTTATACTTGTGTAGTATCCCAATATATATATATATATATATATATATANGGGATCAAGTTTTTGGCACTATTATCGGGGAAGAAAACTAAGTAAAATTCTATTTTTAGAAATTTTTATTTAAAATTTAAATATTGAATCTTATTTTTTATGTTTTATTTTATTTTATTTTAGTGTATGTGTAGTTCAGGTTCTGAAGGACTAGTGTCATACGATTCTGAATTAGAATGAACTATTAGAAAAATCAGAAAAATCAAAAAAATTAAAAAATCTTGAAAAATCTAAAAAAATTGCAGAAATGACAAACCAAAATAATCAAAATGTTGAAATTCATCAAGAGTTTAGACCTTTAAGTGATTATGCCAACCCTACTGTAGATGAATTTCATTGTAGTATTCAAAATCCTATTGTAGTGGGTTATTCATTTGAGTTTAAACCTGCTATTATCCAAATAGTATCAAATAATCAATTTGGGGGATCACCAACTAAATATCCAAATTTACATCTTACTAACTTTCTAGAATTGTGTGCTACATTTAAAAATAATGGTGTTTTAGATGATACCATAAGTCTTAGGTTATTTTTTTTTCTCACTGAGGGATAAAGCTAAGATGTGGTTGAATTCGTTAGCACTTGGATCTATCAGAACTTGGGGTGATTTAGCACAATTTGGGGAGGTTTCTCCAAGAAAATTTCAGCACAACTTGCCATGGTTGTGGGAGGTGCTTTTTATAAAAATGGCAAAGGAGTGACTATCATGGCCAATTAGAGGATGTAATGTGGTGCTTATGTGGAGGGCAGGGAGCTCTACAATTCAATTTAGCTGAGCTGACCTCTAGGTTTGATTTGGGTGAAGCTCCATGGCAGTGGCTCTCAGATTGGCTATTTTTCAGCCACTAGGCAAGTCGGCCGGCCAGGGGGAGGTGGCTAAGTGCTCAGGGCATCCAGAGGAATCCATCACAACAATTTAATGCAAATGTGTATTGATTTGGCAAGGATATCTTAAGCATGTATATTTTTGGGAATAAGATCCCTTAATTTTGGGGACCTTTGGTCCATGGCTTATTTTATGTGGTTATATGGTTTTTGGCTCAGTCTTAGAGGTTAATTAATGGCTGAGGTGGAGTTAATTTGGTTGCTTTAGGGTGGTTGGGTCGTATTTAGTGCATGGGTTCAATGTGGGTTCAAGTGATCAAAGATTAGGTTTGGGCTGGGTTAGCCATGTCAAATTACCCAAATAAATGTTTTATTTGGTTTGGATGATCATAATGAACAACTTTGATGAAGGATGGAAGTGGTTTTGGGCTCAATTGAAAGGTCAATTTGAGGGAATCTTGAATTTTAATCAATTTGGTCATGTTGGGCTAGGCTTGGGTCTTGTCGAGCTAGCCTTGGGCTAACTCCAAATTGATAATTTTAAATGGTTAATAGGGACCCCATGAAGGGTTTTCAACATGAATTGTATGCCAATTTTGGGGTTAAGGCAACCAATTAGGTGAAATTTGGGGACTTGGCTAATTTGAGGCTAAATTTGGGAATTTTGGATTTACGCCAAAATAAAATGGATTTGAGGCATCACCAAGGCCAAATGATGGTTTATTTTGATGTTTAGGAATATTATAAAGATTTTTCAACATTCATTGGGGTCAATTTACTAGGTTATGGGTTCAATTTGGTGGGATTAGGTCATGTGACCAAAATTGGGGGTTTTGACCTATACCAAAAATTGGGCTCAAATCATGGGCCAATTAAGCTTGGATTTGGTCTATTTTGGCCATATCACAAGTGAATTTGAGTTTATTATTAAAATTGGGGTAAATTGAGATCCAATTGATGGACATTTGAGTTTAATTTGGGGAAATTTGGGCCTTTAAAGGGAAATTTGGGGGTTTTGATCAAAGATGGTAAAATTGGCCAACTTGGGTCATGTGATAGTTGAGAAAAATGAAATTGGAAATATTTTGGAGGTTTTTGAAATTTTTGAGATTTTTTTGGAATATTTGGAATTTTGGGCCCAAGAGGGGTATTTTGGTAATTTGGCTAATTTGGGGATTTTGGATAATTTGGGTGTTTTCAAGATTTTTGAACCAAGTTTGGGAATTTTGGCTAAATTTGGAGATTTTTGGCCAAATTTGGGGTCCTCAGGGTATTTGGGTAGTTTGGGGAATTTGGGGGCAATAGGGTAGTTTGGGCATCTTAGTAGAGTTGGAGTACCAACCACCATTAATAAGCCATGGACCAATAGAAACCCCATTTTGGGTCCTCTATGTAGTTTTCTTGGCTAAACCCTAGCCTAGGGCTAATGGGTTTAGGGAACCACCTATAGGAGTCTTCCAAAAGCATCAAAGGACCAAAGCATAGAAGTTTTGTGTTTAAGGTAGTGAGTGATTGTGAGTGTAAGTGATTGCAAGTAAGTTTCTTAGCCCTAGACCAACACCCAGGGTCAACCCTAAGGTCCAACAGTCCTAAGGGTGACTCATCTTGAGTTTCCCCCATAGTGACCCCACCTACTAAGTGCTAGAGGTTAGGACCAATATGTGGAACTTCAAGTTGAGTAGAGAAGAGTTTGAAATTTCTAATGGTGTGGGCTCCTTGTCTAGTTTTCTAAGAATAGTCAATAGCAAAGTCCTATAGCTAGACCTTAGGCTACTAAAGAGGAAAAATTGAACCTCAACCAAAAGTGAGGTCAACACATCCAAAAGAGTTCATTATGATCAAAATTACCCATTTACCCTCGGGTTAATCCTAAATTTTAATTAAGGCATCGAAATCAAAATTTCTCATTTTTCCCCTAAGGCTCTCCACTTCATAACTCATTAAATATAACTCAAATGACTTTGAAATTTTTATGGTACCCCATTCATGGGTCAATTGAGATATCAGAGAGAAAATGTGATTTTTTTTCCAAATCTTATTTAATTTAAAGAATTATTTTTAATTAAAATAAGGTTTTTCAATATTAATTTATTTAACTAATCAAAGTAAAGTTTTTGTTCATGAGAAAATTATTGGAGGTTCACCTAGGTCATAGGACCACTTGGACAAAATTTCATGATTTTTAAAATTATAATTTAATTATTATAATTATTTATTGATTTTAGTGATTAATTAAAAAGAAAATATGTTTTTTATTTCAAAAATCACTTTTTATATTTTTATTAAATCTTTCTAAGTCCAGTGAACTCAGAGAAACAAACTTTTTATTTTTACAATTTTTATTTTATTTATTATAATTATTTTATTGAAAATTTAAAAAAAATGCATTTTTGGTATTTTAAAAATACATAACAAAATAAAAAAATTAGAAAAGATATTTTAAAAGGTCTTGAATGATCAAGGAACAATTAGGAATAATTTTTTACATTTGTCATATTTTTGAAATTTTAGTCATTTTTAAGTATTTTTAACTCAAAAAAATAGCTCAAAAATAAACTATTTATTTTAAAATAATTTTTATTTTTCCTAAGTACCTCTGACCACAAGGAACTTAGATAATCAATTTTCATAATTTTCTTAATTATAGTTAATTTATTGGTTTTCTTAATACAAATATACCATTTTACTTAGAAAATAGACTTTAGTGCTCAAACTAAATCAAATAAATTTCACATTTTTACAGTAAGCCAAAATGATTATTATTTACAGTGTGGAATGTTTTTTACTAATTTTGTATTATTATTTTATTTATTTTAAATTTAGTGAGATTTTAGGATTTAATTAACTATAATAATGTATATAAACATTTAAACTTAGTTTATATTTTCCTACGGTCCTTTAAGAACCTACCATAATAAGTCCCATGATTTTCTAATTTGTATTTTAATTTATATAATTATTTTAAGAAAAAATAGGTACATATGCTTGAAAATTAGGGTTACATGTGTTGAGATGCTTTCTGGCTTTGGAAAAATCACAAAACATCTCTACTGTCATGAGGAACAAACTGCTAAAGTTTTAAGCCAAGGTGACCTCTATCTACCTTAATAAAATAAAAAACATTACAGAGAGTACTTAATTAATTAAAAATAAAATATAAGTCAAATAATTTTAATTTTTGTTTCACTTTATTTTCCTTTGTTTCGTAAGTAACAAGGTATTTTATTTTATTTTTATGATTTTTCTACACTAAGTTATGCATTTTATAAGCTCTCCAGTTAATTTAAATAAAAAATCCTTTAATTTCCTACTTAATCCAGTCTGCCGCCGCATCATCCTACGTCACTCCAAACTCACTCGCATCACTCTGCCATTTGAAGCCGCCATCTGAGTTAGCTATCACGCGGCTGTGATTTATTGTTCCAACTCTTCGTCCATCGCGATCCTGGCCCTCCATTTGGTACACGCGTGATTGAACTGTCCTCTGTCATCATCCCCGATCATCCTTAGCCAAGAATTGTCATACTAAAATGCTTCGATCTCGCTTGATACTCAACAAAATCACTCACAGTTTGTTCCTAAATCCTCATCTAGTCGATACGAACATATCTATATGGTTACAATCTCATGAAATCAAACTTCTCTTCACAATTGGTGAAACCAAGCCAAAAATTAGAGCTTTTGAAATTTTTTTTTTTGAGAGGGGAGGCCTTAATCAAATGCTTGGAGAAGCTTCAGTGGAGTCTGAAGAACCTCCTGAAAGTGTTGGTTTCCTCTGGTGAATTCTCTGGGTAGAAGTTCCTCCAACAAGTGGGGAGGTCTTGGTTTAGAGCTAGGTTGGAGTGCTCTTGAGATGGAGTTTTGATAAGTAACTTCCTCTCTTACTCTACGGAAGCTCAGGAGTTGTTTAATTTAAAGTTTGAGGAGGTTTTGTGGAATGACAGAAAAAGGCCCTAGATCCTGTTTAAAATTAGGGTTCTTCAGTGGTGAGGAGAAGTTGGAATAGTGGGAGTGAGCTTGCCTTTAGTTCTAGAAGGGTTTAGAGACAATTGGGCAGTATTTCCCCTGGATTTAAGCACACTTATTTTTTGGCCATGAAGGAGGGTGTTTTAAATAAGTGAAGCCATAGTAGCCACCAGGGTTGGCCAGTGGGTGTAACCAGTTGCTTAGGTGGAGGGGAGAAAGAGGCAATTAAGCAATTGGGATGAGCCAACTTGAATTAGTGAGATTTGGGCTTTGTCTCTTGAGGACGCCCTTGGTTTTGATATTTTCTGGTTACTAGGTTGACTGGCCAGGTTAAGACCAATGGCTAGGTGGCTCAGGGGATCCAAGGGAAGCCTTAATTGTGATTAGTTGGGTGGCTTGAAGGCTGGTGGAAAATATCCCTTAGTTTAGTCATTTTAGGTAGGGAATCCATTAATTCAATGGACCCATGGTCCATGCCTCAAGTAGGTTGAGCTAGGTGGATCTAGCCTGCTTCCTAGGGCTCAAGTGGTGGTTGTGGTGACCATGGTTTGGTCAAATTAAATGGCATTAGTCAAATTTAGAGCTTCTGTTAAAAATTGAGGTTTCGGTATGAACTTTGGTCTTGTTTGGGTTTGGGCTAAGATCTTGATCAATTGATTGCCCCAATTGGTGTGGATGATTTTCATGAGAAGTTTGGAAAAGGAATTGGATCTTTTTGAATTGATGTGAGGGTTCAAATGGATGAAATTTGGCTCATGGTCAATTTTGGGGCATTTAGGCTAGACTTCAGTTTGGATTAGGCTATGGTTAGGACTTATGTAAATTGATGGCTTAATTTGGTCTAATAGATTGTCATGAAGAGTTTTAGATATCAATTGAGTGGAAATTGTTGAGTTATGAAGTTCAATTTGGGAGATTTTGGATTTTGGGGCAAAATTGGGGATTTTAGATTGTGCTTGAAATTAAGCTTGAGATGGATTCAATTGGGCTTAGTTTTGGTCTTAATTTTGATTGAATATGATGAATGTTGATTTAGAATTGAAATTGGGTGATATTGAAGCCAATTTGGTGGAAATTGGGGGTGAATTGAGGAATTTAGGCATTTAGGGGCAATTTGGGGATTTTGGTCAAAATGGGTCAATCTGGTCTTACTGGACTTCATGAAGTGGTTCAAATTGATTTTGGGACAATTGGAGTGATTTTGGAGATTTTGAGAATTTTTTGAATTTTTGGGGTATGAAGGGCATTTTGAAAATGTTGGGGATTTGAGGGTATTTTGGGTATTTTGGGGTGTTTGGGGTAATTTGAGTGGTTTCAAATGGTTTGAAATGATTTTTTGATAAAATTAAGAATTTTGGGTCAATTTTGAGAATTTTTTGGAAATTTTAGGGTTTATGGGCAATTTGGTGATTTGGTGAAGTTGAGGCCAAGAGGAGTCAAAATTGGGAATTTGGCAAAATTAGGATTGATTGAGAATTTTAATCATGAGGTCACCTTATTTGAGCCATGAGACCAATGGAACTCTCATCTTGGATCCTTCATGTGCTGGTCTTAGCCAAACCCTAGCTCAGGGTAAAGGGTTTAGGGAACCATCCACATGAGTTTCCAATAGAGTAAGGGATCAAGCTAGGAATGTTTGGTGAATGTGAAAGTTTCATGTGTGTATGAAAGACTGACCAAAACCACACCACTCAGAGCTAACCCTAAAGCCAAACAGTCCTATGGGGACTCCTCTTGAGCTCCCCCATATTTGTTCCACCTACTAAGTGTTAGAGGTTAGAACCAACATGTGAAACTTCAAGATAAGCAAATAAGAGTTTTAGAATTTCTATTGATGAGGGTTCAATCACTAGTAATATAGGAATAATCAACAAGAAATTCTTATGGCTAGATCCTAGGCTTCTAAGGAAGAAACTAGACCTCAACCAAAAGTGAGGTCAATAGCGCCTAAGCACCAAACAATAGAGTGATTGGAGGCCCCGCTTCAGGATCTAGCACACACGTGTCAGACAAAAGTGAGATTGGTGCCTAACTGCCAGAATTTGGCGCATATGTGCTAGAAACAGTTTTCCTAGATGGTTCAATGAGTGAACAAATTTTGAAGGGGTGTTTGATGTGACCCTTGGGGAATTTGACAACTTTATTTAAAGAAACTTCTGGAGAGTCCAAAGAGAGCCTTTTGGGAGGAAGAGCTTTTGGGATAGAAAGAAGGGCTTGGAAATTCATGGAGGTTTGAAGGATTTCCTTGGTGGCTTACTTAGATTTGAAGGAGAAAAGGAGAAGTGGGAGGTATCTTCTTCACTACGTTCTAATTGAGATTAAAGTGGAATTGTAAGGAGAGTGAGAGATTTAAAGGAACTGTAAGGATTGCTTGGGAATGAATTTGAGATCAGTTGTATATTTTGGTTATTTTACTTAATCTTATTTTGTAAACTTATATTTATTACTAAATCCACATGTTGTTGTGTCTTTCCCATGAGATATGAGTAGTTTCATTTGTCTTTCTCTCTGCAAGGAATAATTATGTGGAGGAATAAAATTTAGTAGGAGTACTTTTAATTCCATTAATTGTGATGATTTAAACTATGCGCTTAATTTACTTATTGATTTGGTCAATTGATTTGTTAAAATCTATTATGAAACATAATAACCTGAAAGGGATATGCTTTTTTCAGCATAGTAAGAATCAAATTTAGTCTCATAGATGAGAATGTATTCCATGGGGTTAGGTGTGAATAAATAGAGAAATAAATTTTGATGGGCGTAAATTGGAGATTTTAGAATGGCAGACTAAACTTTTCAATTTGATCCAGATGTTTGGAACCTAAAGTGAGATGTTAGCCTTCAGTTGAAGGGTACGTGGGAACTCTAAAGTGACAGCTAGTATCTTCTCAGCCTAACCACGGGTTTAAGGACTTAACTTTGGATTAGCCAATGTTCTTTATGCACTCGAGAGAATGTAAAAAATATGTATGCTCCTATTTGACACAATATAATTATATTTAAAATTATTATATTCTTATATTGATTATAAACACATTGCTAGGGTAATTATGTTTTATACAGTTTGAACTCTTCTATACACCGTTAGTTTATAATTACTTAGTGGTAACTAATACACCAAAATAATATAATATTTTAAGTACTTATTTTATGCTTATTATTGGTGATATTGCACTTTAAAGAATTGTATTTTTGTGTTTTTGTTGCAGATATATCATTCTTAGGCATTTGGAGCAAAAATGGTAAAAAGAATGCAATTTGGAGCCAAAATAGTGAATTTTGAGATTTTAGCGCATGATGCACCAAATCCAGAGAACTGACGCATGATGCGCCAGATCGACGCGTGATGCGCCGACGTTGAATTTTTCAAATTAAGGCAGTTTGAGATGAATTTAGCATGAATTTTTAAAGGGGCACTTGTTTTACACACCTCTTGGAGTAATTTAATGCATCTAGACACTTTGGAAGGTTCTTTTATGAAGGGATATGACTCTTTGATCAAATGACACATCTTTTGAATTCAAAAGCGTTGACTTTTGGAGGGATTTTTTGAGGGATTTTTGAATTCTTTTCCAAAGGAGGCAACCCAAAATAAAAGAAGAAGACTTAAGAAGGCTTGAAGTGTGTGGTGTGAGAGAGAAGAAAGTGGGCGTGAGATAGAGATAGAGAGAAGAGGAGATTTTCTTCTAGGGTTGTAAGAGGAGAGGGAAGGTGAGAGATTTCTTCTTCATTACACTTCTAAGAGAGAATTAAGATTGAGGTGAGAGATTTCTTCTTCATTACACTTCTAAGAGAGAATTGAGAGTGCTTGTAAAGAGAGGAAAGCATGGAGAGAACTTCTAGGGATTTTATTAGGAAGGATTGTGAGATAAGTCGTATTTTTAATTCTTTTATTTTATAAACTTATTTTTATACATGAAATTTGTGTTTTATCGTATCCTTCTCATGAATTCTGAGTAGTCTTCTTTATCCTTCTCCCTACTTTGAGATATGATTTTGTGAAAAATAGATTTTTTTCCACGGTTTTAAATGATAATAATTTGTGATGATTTGAACACGGATCTTCATTTACATTTTGATGTGACCTATTGAAATGTTAAAACTTATTGAGAGACATATGTTCTTAAATGAGATATGATTTCTACAACATATGGAGAATCACATTTGATTTCATGGGAGAGTATTTCATCCATGGGATTGGGTACAAATAAATAGAGAAATATACTTTGTTGGATGCAGAATTGAAGATTTTAAGGTGACTGATTAAAATTCCCAATTTGGTCTAATTGATTGAAAACTAATGCGAGATTGTTAGCCCTAAACTAAGGGAGTAGCGAGAGCTCTAGAGTGGCAGTTGGTATCCTCCCAGCCTAACTATGAAATTAGAGACAAAACTCTGGATTAGCTAATTTTTTTTATAGTACTCAGAAGAGGGTAAAGAATATGATTGCTCCTATTTGGCACAAAATAGTTTTTATATATATTCTTAAATGATTTTAATTTCTTTATAATCCATATACTCATTATAAAGGGAAAGGGTGCTTTCTTAAATTTGAACTTTCCATCACAACAAAAACTTTATTTAATTTTCATAATTTTACTTTTGAAAGTTTAGTATTTAGTTTAGTTTAACTTTTGTAGTCTTGCATCTGCATTTTAATTAGTATTCACTTGAGTAGTTAATTTTCAAACTTTGCACTTTACTTTTACTTTTATTATTTTTTTATAAAATAATTTTCATAATTTACTTTAGGAATTTTCAACTTCCCTGTGAGATCGATATCCAGGACTCTATTAGAGCCCTTTATTACTTGAGTGATACGTATACTTACGTTGATATTAAAGGGGATTTTGTAGTTTAAAAAGAGTTTTAAAAGATAAATTATTTACATAAAGTGTATTTTTGTTGGGATTATATTGCATATTTATTATATACCTGTCGTGTGAGATGTTGTAATATTATTTGCAAAATTGTCACACTAAATCACCCTGCATCAATAACTTTACATTTTAGTTTTTTAAATTGTCTTGCATTTGTATTATGTATTTGCTTAGCATACTTAGCATTCCTTTTAACTTGAATAGGATTTGTTACTACACAAAAATTTTTCACCATTTCCTAAATAAGTTAACCTTAGTTTAAAGAGGATTTTAATAAAGTAAACCTATAAGAGTTTTGTCTATCCCTATGGGATCGATACTTAGGACTCCATTAGAGTCTTATATTAATTGACATGATATGTATACTTGCATAGTACCCCTAGTGTGTAAACCATTCTATCAACTTTAAATAATATTTAATTTTACACACTAGTCGCTAAGTATAAATTGGGTTAAGCTTTTGACCATCTTTCAAGACTTAAATAATTGAGTAATTGTGGATTGGATTAGTCACCAGCAGTGCACCTGTGCTAGTCTTGTGTGTGTTTAATCACTCGATTTCGTGAATTGAAAAAATTGGAACGATTTGGAGAAGCCTTAAGCATTTATAAGAAGATATCAAGTGTTCCTTTATGAGGGAGATCGAAGGAATCTTGTATTGAATAGAGAGGATCACAGTATATTGTAATGACCGATTGGCTTGAGTTTAAATTTTTTATACCTTTTGCGTTATTTTAAATTTTATACTCGTAATAGCAATTTTTATTTCTTTTTTCTCGTACATCTTAGTTAAACTAATTTTCCTACTCTTTTGATATAGTACATGTGACTTTCTCATTGTTTTATTTTATAGATTTCGTTGTCTATATGCCTTTTTTGTGCTTGGATTTTATATATTAATGTGTTCACTTTTCGGTATTAATTTACTTTGAATTGATCTAACCCGATAGAGTATTACAATTTTCTATGATTTAGGACTTCTAACCTCCTCATAGAATAAAAAGTAGATTAACACGTGATATTCTAGTAAAATAGATATATTGCCATTATGAAATTATAACCTAGATAGAGGATCTAAATAATTCTAAGAATAATGTAATGGTTAAGTCCCTCTTAAATGTAATATAGTTTTTAACTCTTCTTATGACCTAAACATAAGCTAAGGACGATTGTGTCTCTAGTTGTCAACAATAACTTGAGATTTCATAGGAAAAATATAGGGAAATCACTAGACATGTGACAGAGGAGTAGGAGCCTTTCAAACCTAGAAAACTTTACAAAATTTAGTTTAATTTATGCTTTTTATGATTTTAGAACATCTAATCTTTATGCATTGGATACCTCAAACTAAATTCAAAGGTTTAGTAAATTAGAACTTTGCTTGATAGAATAGTCTGACAACTTTCATCGTGGGATCGATACGCAGACTTATGATTTGTATATTACTTGATCTACACGTAAAATGAAGTAATTGACCGACTTGCATCACAACAATTTTAGGCATCAATGAGCATCAATATTAGTCAACATATGGGTCTCTTTATAGGTCAATGGGGCCTTGTTGTTGGAATATGATAGGTATCAACATTGGTCAATGACATATGTTTGGTGGTATTGGTGCCAATGTCAAAAATACTAAATGATCGTATTAGTTGTTAAATAGAAATGAATTTTATTCAGTCCCTAGATCCTTTAAGTTTCATTGGTATCAACCTATGATAGCCTACTTAAAAGTTGGTAAGGTCTATGGATTAGCCTATCTTTATTTAAGTGATTTAAAAAGAATTGTTAATACCAATGAAAGCTAATTTTCCTAATATAGGATTTAGAGACTAAGCCTAAAATAATAATCATATTTAGTCAACTTAGGATGCTTAGTCAACAATAATAAGTGATGGAAGGTAATGATGGTGAATGCAACTTTGCTAGAAGTGAGCTTTGTCCATGGTGAAACAATGAAACCCAAGCCTAAACATATAGGTAGCTGAGTGGAGGCAAAAAATATACAAACCATGAATTATAAAAATAAAAAATGAAATAATAGAATGAAATTATATATTCACTTAGTGGTAAAGATAAATTTTAAAATCACTATATTTAAACCATAACAAAGTCTCCATTTAAGAGAGATTCATCTAGTTGTGTCTTTTATGCAATGTTAAAGCTTTAACCTAATTAAGAATTTAAGTTATTTTGAAGTACAATGATACTGTATATTTATATCTATTTATCGATTATGACATGAATAAAATATGTCAATAATTTTGGGGTAGTTTTTTAATTTGAAATGCAATATATTTCATTATATTTTCAATGGTGTAACTCCTCCTTTTTTTAGTTAAAATGACAAAGAGAAAGCCAGGATTTAACATGCATGTATATGATCCTCCATGAGATTTAAAAAGTTTATGACAATGTGATGTAAGTGTGACTCTTTCATTGTTCTTGCTTTGATTCAAAAGAGAATAGTGATGTTCAAATTTAGAATCTTCTTGAATTTGGAATTTAACACTTTTTTATTATGATTTTATTCGTGTAACCCCTCTTTAAGCCTTGCTAAAAAAGTGAGAATTATGCATAAAATTATGTAAGCATAGAAATATCCTATCTTGAATTTGAATTTAAAGGAAAAATGTCATTTATGGAAGAAAAATAAATGGCAAAATTTTTTTTGAGATTATAAACAAGAGTTGGTTGAATTTAATGTGGAGTGTGGATAGTATTCTTGCTGAAAGGTACGTCTTTTAGTTATTTTTGTTGTACTCTTTTGTAATAATGGTCCAGATATATTTTGTCAAATTTATTGAAGTATTATAATTATTATATAGAACATTTTTTAACGTAAGTAATTTGATATATTTATATGAATATTAGATGATACCCTGGCTATATTGTTATAATTTTTTAAATTAGTGCCTCTTTGAAATAAAATTTAAATAATATAATGAATTTAAAGGAGATCTTGAGCAAATTCTAATTACATGCTCGGCCTAATGTAATCTATTGTAATATAGGATTATCTCAAGCTGGCAGCATGGTAGATGAACATAATAATATCTTTTCCTAACTTTTTAAAATCCAAAAGGCTATTATTGGATGAGGTAAATTTGACAAGTGACTGAGCACACCACTATCGATTTGACGATGATGAAATTGAAGGATTTGTCCATATAAGGGTCAATACTATCCAATGTGCTTAATTTCACATTTTATTTTGATTCAAACTAGATAGGTCCATATAGTCTAGTATGTACCTCACCTATATAACCTTCTATCATGTAAGACTGCTAACCACTCCTAGAATTACAATAGGTTAACACACAATAGCCTTGTAAAATAGATATATTGTCATTAGGAAATCATAACCTAGATGGAGGATCCAAAAAATCTGAGAAATGATGTAATGTTTTAAGTCCCACTTAAATGTAATATAGTTTCTAACTCTTATTACAACCTAAACCTAAGCTAAGGAGGATTGTGTCCCTAGTTGTCAACAATAACTTGACATTTCGTAGGAAAAATATAGAGAAATCACTAGACATGTGTAATAGGAGTAGGTGCCTTTCAACACTAAAAACACTTATAAAACATAATTTAGTTTATACCTTTTAGGATTTTAGAACTTTTAATCTTTTTTCATTCGATACTTCAAACTTGATTCAAAGGTTTAGTAAATTAGAACTTTGCTTGATAGAATAGTTTGACAACTTTCATCATGGGATCGATATGCGGACTTATAATATGTATATTACTTGATCAACACATATAATTAAGTGATTGGCCGACTTGCATCACAACAATCTTAGGCATCAATGAGCATCAATATTGATCAACATATGGGTCTCATTTTTGGTCAATGGGGCCATGTTGTGGTTATGATAGGTATCAACATTGTTCAATGACATATGTTTGGTGGCATTGGTGCCAATGTCAAAAATACTAGATTATCGTATTAGATGTATTTTATTTAGCCCATATATGCTTTAAGTTTCATTGGTATCAACCTATGATAGTCTACTTAACACTTTGTAAAGTCAAAATAAAACATAATTAAATTTTATAATCTATGGATTAATCTAGCTTAATTTAAGTGATTTTAAAAAGAACTGTTAATACCAGTGAAAGCTAATATTCCTACTCTAGGATTTAGAGACAAAGCCTAAAATAATAATCATATTTAGTCAACTTAGGATGCTTGGTCAGCAATAATAAGTGATGGAAGGTAATGGTGGTGAATGCAACTATGCTAGAGGTGAACCTTATCCATGGTGAAATATTGGAACCCAAGCCTAAATATGTAGTGTTGAGTGGAGGGTAAAAATATACAAATCATGAATTATAAAAATAGAAAATGTAATAGTTGAATGAAATTATATATTTCATTTATTGTTAAAGATAAAATTCTAAAATTTCTATATTGAAAACATAACAAAGTCTCTATCTAAGAGAGATCCATCTAGTTGTGCCTTTTATGCAATGTCAAAGCCTTAACCCAATTCCAAATTTAAGCTATTTTGAAGTATGATGATACTACTTCTTTATACCTATTTATTGGCAATGACATGAATAAAATATATCAATAAAAAGTTTTAGGGTAGTTTGTTAATTTGAAATGCAACATATTTCATTATATTTTCATTGGTGTAAGTCCTCCATTTTTTAAGCATTAGCTCAAATGACAAAGAGAAAACCAAAATTTAGCATGCATGCATATGCTCCTTATTGAGATTTAGAAAGTTTATGGTAATGTGGTGTAACTCTGACTCCTTCATTGTTCATGCTTTGATTCAAAAGAGATGAGAGTGGTGCAACTCTTCCTTAAATTATGACTTATCTAAGACAGAGAATAATGATGTTCAAATTTCAATCTTCTTGAATTTGGAATTTAAATTATTTTTCATTATGTTTGTATTCGTGTAACTCATCTTTAATTTAAACCTTGCTAAAAAAAGTGAGAATTATGCATAAAATTATGTAAGCATAGAAATATCTTGTCTTGAATTTGGATTTAAAGGAGGAATTGTCATTTATGGAAGAAAAAGAAATGGCGAAAATTATTTTGAGATTATAAACAAGAGTCTGTAGAATTTTATGTGGAGTGAGGACTTTATTCTTGTTGAATGAGATGATTTATGTGGAGTGAGGACTCCTCTGTAATAATGGGGCAGATATATTTTATCAAATTTATTGAAGTATTATGATTATTATACAGAAGAATTTTGAACGGAAGAAATTTGATATATTTATATGAATATTAGATGATAACTTGGCTATATTGTTATAATTTTTTTGAATTAATCGCTCTGTGAAATAAAACTTAAATAATATAATGAATTTAAAGGAGATCTTGTGCAAATTATAATTACTTGCTCGGCCTAGTGTAATATATTGTAATATAGGATTATCTCAAGCTGGCAGTATGGTAAATAAACTTAACAATATTTTTTCCTAACTTTTTAAAATCCAAAAGGCTATTATTGGATGAAGCAAGTTTGACAAGTGCCTGCACACCACTATAGATTTGACAATGATGAAATTGAAGGATTTGTCCATATCAGGGTCAATACTATCCAGTGTGCTTACATATATATATATATATAAATATATATATA
>JXCR01116678.1:0-23684 GCA_002079205.1 Phalaenopsis hybrid cultivar
GTTTATTAGATAAATATATTAATATAAATAGTTAAAAATAATAGCAATACTAGATTTTTAATTGTGTATTAAATAAATATAAAGTTTAATTTTCCAAATAAATATTATAGAAAAATATATAATTATATGTTTTTAAATATTAGCTAATATGATAAAGCTTATTGTCTATTTTTCTTTTTAAGTGAAGAGTTTTATTAATGATTTAAATATAGTGTTGTCGGCTTATATTTTTAAGTAAATGCCAGATTTAATCATAATGTTACTTCATTTAATTTTATTTCTAATTTTTATATTGCTTGTCTTACGGGATTTAAATATAGTGTTGTCAGCTTTATATTTTTAAGTAAATGCCGGTTTTAATGATAATGTTACTTCATTTAATTTTATTTCTAATTTTTATATTGCTGGTCTTAAGGGATGTCAAGAGCTATCAAATTGAACCTATTTAATTTACTGTTAAATGGAATGATTTATAAATAAACCTTATTCTTTGTTATGTAGTCAATAACCATTACAACAAGAATGATATATTGGATTTTTCATTTTAATTCAATAATTTGAGCTATTTTAAGTTGCATGAACTGTCTTCATTAATAGTTAGCTTTAAATTTGTTAATTATAAACAATATGTTATTATTATAATCATCTTTAATAGCTGAAGTTTTTGTCTTCTTTTTTATTGAGATGACTATTAGCGGCAACTGTGATGTCAGTGAGTGTTCCTTAAGGCTGGGGTAGTTCTCTGTGTTTGGCCCCCATATTCATTTGGGTAAAAAAAAAAAAAGAAATTGTTCACAGTTCAGTTTAAAGATAAGATGGAACAATAGTTATTTATTTTGAGGATGAGAATTATGAAAATAAATGATTAGCATAAACTCATGTGAATGTTAAGAAAAGAGTTTTAGAAAATACTCGATATTGAGATCGCTATTCCAGACATTAATTTTTGAATAAATTTGGATATAAATGAATATTGAGAAATGATCAGTGGACCAACAACATGATGTTCAAGTTGATTTTAATCTAAGAATTTATATTGTTTTGAGTCTCACCAGTTTTCTAAAAGCCCCATGACAGAAAAATGAGATCACTCCATTTTGCAAACATCACTGGATAGAGTATTGTAAGTTATTGCTGTTATATTTAAGAGTATTGATCACAATTAAGAATATTGAGCGCTGACATAAGACTTTTATCAAGACAATGCATCATCTGATTGATTTGCACGACATTTAGATGAGATTTCACAAGATCACACGCTCATCATGCGCACGATTGCTAGACTTAAGAGTCAACTGGAATTTAGATGTNAACTTTTATCAAGACAATGCATAATCTGATTGATTTGCACGACATTTAGAAGAGATTTCACAAGATCACACGCTCATCATGCGCACGATTGCTAGACTTAAGAGTCAACTGGAATTTAGATGTAATAGTATTTTGTATAGAGTGAAAAAAGTAACGATAAATTCATGTCAGATATGTATTTGTATCTTTTTCATACACGAGTTGTTCATCAGCAGAAGTTCTTTGCAAGAGATGATTGATAATAAATGTAGAGGAAGTTTAATTTATGTTGAAAATCACGTAGTATCATTCACATAAAATAAATTAGAAGATAAAATTAAACAACCTAGACTTTATCAAGTTGTTTTAAATATTTTTATATCTTTGGATTTAGATGTCTATGTTTCTTTTTTCAATTCTGATCCTTATGGAAAACAGTTATTTTTTTTCCAAAGTACTTGATTTTATCTATTCAATTTTATGTCATGTTCATTTATTATGAGCTTTGGTAAATGTCAAGCCCAAGAAGATGTAGGTACTAATATTTTATTATTACAAAATTTATAATTTATGAGTGATATTAGAAACTATATACAGTGTGGTTTTCTTTGTTTNTGATAAATTCATATCAGATATGTATTTGTATCTTTTTCATACACAAGTTGTTCATCAGCAGAAGTTCTTTGCAAGAGATGATTGATAATAAATGTAGAGGAAGTTTAATTTATGTTGAAAATCACGTAGTATCATTTACATAAAATAAATTAGAAGATAAAATTAAACGACCTAGACTTTATCAAGTTGTTTTAAATATTTTTATTTATTTGGATTTAGATGTCTATGTTTCTTTTTTTCAATTCTGATCCTTATGGAAAACAGTTTTTTTTTTTCCAAAGTACTTAATTTTATCTATTCAATTTTATGTCATGTTCATTTATTATGAGCTTTTGTAAATGTCAAGCCCAAGAAGATGTAGGTACTATTATTTTATTATTACAAAATTTATAATTTATGAGTGATATTAGAAACTATATACAGTGTGGTTTTCTTTGTTTATTTGGTATTTCATGTATTACATTTCTACGGAGTGATTCAAAATAATAACATTCATAACCTTTGAATTTCTACATACAATTTCATATATCAAGTAAATATAAATTAGGTGATACAATCTAAATAAAAAAAATTCTTTCATAGTAAATGAATTGAAGATTGAATGGGCAAAATTAAGTATCAATTCTAGAATAGAATNTTCTTTCATAGTAAATGAATTGAAGATTGAATGGGCAAAATTAAGTATCAATTCTAGAATAGAATAGCAATTGCTTTTCATTGAACATAAACTTTAAAAATAAAAGAAAATTAAACACGGACATTCAAATTCAAAGATGTTCTACAAATCCATAAGGGGCATTTTTAGTAATGTCTCGAATGTTCTATTTTTACATTTTGTTTCTCAAGTTGGTGTTTTAATCTTTCAAGTTAATCTTGTATGATGGTGCGACCTAGTCTGCATTATAAGTTGAATTCTTTCTTAAATTTAATATTAGTCCCCTAATAGAGACTCCTTTTAATGAAGATGTGATGTTTGAAGATGCAATACATACCTCATATAAAGTTTTCATGCTTTTTTTACTCTTGGTATGAAACACTAATAGCGTCCAATTTCATTTAACTCTTTATGTTAGTTTTGTGCGTATGTGTCAACAATTTTATGAAAATTCATATCAATGCTTTGAATGCAACCACAATAATTTTCCATGTTTCTATTCAATGATGCTTCTAGCATCTAGTAATCTCATTAGTAAAATCATGGGGTTGGTGGTTGGTGAATTAACTCTCATGGGCATCAGAAGAAATTAAATTTTGTATTTAATTTTATTTAAAAATTCATGATTTTAATAGCTACATGAATATCAAATACTTATTGAGACTTCTCTTTTATCAATCACAGGAGTTTATGTTGGTCATCTTTTGGCATGTTCATCTTTGAGAAAAAATTTATTTTTCTATTGACTTTTTAAATTGCATCTTGTATAAGAAAATTATCTTACCACAGTGGTTGTGAAAATTGTGAATTTAGGCAATCATATCTTCAAGGGTTTTTGATGAGACTCAAATCGGCATTTGGTTGCCATTGATTCTCATCATAATAAAGAATAAAGTGTATAGCTTCATTTACTCTCAAGGGTTAATTGAAATTAAAGGCAATCATGTTGAAAGATTTATAAAATGCATGATTTCTAAAAATTGGATGATCATAATAAGAGCATAAATTTATGATTCATTATGTTAAAGCCAAATTTTAATGAAGATTGTTCATTTGATTTAAAATAGAGAAAATCATTAAATTTAAAATGATATAAAGTTGTGGCGTATTTGACTGTAGATTCCATAAATTATCTGCCAAAAAATAAAAGCTATGCATATATCATTTATTCTGATACTATAATTAATAACTTCAACTTGAAAATATAGTCAACCTGTAAATTACATCTTTCATTCAATCAAAAAAAAAATTAAAATGAACTCTGATAAACTATTTACTAATTTTATATATTATTTTTTCAAAATAACAATAGAATTGATATTTATTTAACACATAATTTTAGATATAATGTTATTATTATTTTAGGGTTTATGGTTTAGGGTACCATTTGATCTCCCTCAAATTTTTCATAAAACAGTCGGTTCCTATGATTCACATTCAAGAATTGTAGCATCTCTCTTCTATTCATTCTGGTCATTCTGCATGTAGCATTAAATCTGTTCCAATTCATTATCCCTTTTCTTTTTTTCAGCGAAGCCAGGAAAAGTTATTGGACCAGTAATGCCGTTAGAGAATGGAAGCATAAAGGAGCCCTACGATCCCAGGCGTTTGATAAGGAATTCGATGCCTCCATCGCAGTCTGGCCTTCCACCTGCTCACTGTTTTCACAGAACTGCCACCAAGTGTTCAACCAAGCTGGGAGCTGAAGGTGAGGATAACAACCCACATCACCCCCAGCCTTGCATGCCTGGCATGGCAGCGCCAGACATCACAATAGACATGAGAGCCCCTCCATTCTTTCTTGTCGGTGCTACTAAACCTGCACAGATCGAGAGAACCAGTGGCATTGAGGCTAACCTGCTTCAAGGGAAGCCTATTCCCTATGTTGGTATTGCTGTCACAGCAGCCTCCGGCGGCCACCGGAAGGTTGGTGCTGCCCAGTTTGGCATGTCAGGGATGTGCTAGATGCCTGATAGGAGGGAGTTGCTGGTCTTGGTTAAGGTAGACATTTAATTTTAGTTGTTTCCCCACATGGGTGGAAACAAACCAAAAGAAGGGGGTGGGGGGAGAGAAAAAGTGCAGGAACAATAGGTTAAGAGAATAAGAAGTTGGTACAGTTCTTAGGATCTTGTAAAACAAAGTTCTAGTGAAACTATACAATTCCAGCGAACTGACAGTTATTGCTCATTGAGGAAAAAAAAATGGTTGTTTGTGTTGGATTTCAAAGGTTGTGTCGTCTCAATTTTAATTTGGATAAGCACAAGATGGAAAATTATGCGAGGAAACTCTCGACTTCTTGATCAGGGGGAACATGTTTGGGCAGAGATTCTGTTATCTTTATGGAGCAGTTTGTCCATTTGTGAGAAGCTATTTTATTTTTAGAATAACATACAGCATAGTATTATCAAATGAATGCTTGGTTGTAATAAAGGTGGATGAATAAATGCAATTTTTTCCATAGAATTTTTTCTTGATTTGATTTGGTTAACTTATTAAAAAAAATTAAAATAGGTATCTTTTAGAATTGATATGTTTTATTTATTATTATTATTATTCAAAGGATGGGATAGGATGGTCATGTATTTTCAATTTTTTTATTTTTTATTTTATTTTGCCTAATGAAAAGTTATGATGGGCATGCATATTAAATTAATTTGATGCTTGAGAGTTTTAGATTGTGGAGATAATATGTGAGGGATTTAGCTTTAGTAAAGGCAAAATAGAGTTCTTGAATATATTTTAGGTTATGATTGAAGAAGATCAAACAAAAAATTAAATCAAAAGGTTCTATTAATGATCTACTTATATTTGACCTTTGAGGTCACGAAGAAAAGTCTCAAGGGAGACAACCATGGGGGAATCTAGCTGATGTTCTCGTTCTTGAACAGAGACAAAATCTCTATTAACAAATTTTATGCAAGGCATAAATTGAAATTGGTTTGTGTGTAACAAGTACATCAATTAAATCACATTTTGATGCATGCAACTAATTATTAGAAATTTAATGAATATTTATGTGATGATGATGATGATGGTTATCCTTTTTGTTGTTATGCTTTCACCTTTACTTTACAAGCATTTTTAAAAGATTGTTTTATACATAAGAGAGAATTCATTTAGAGGATAAAGGTGTGTGACTGGAAGGCATGATAGTGTTGGAAATTTAAAAAACAAAAATCTATGAAGGGAATATAGATTAAGGAAGCCCTTTTGACAAGTGGACGATCTCTTGTTTTGACAAAAGTAATTCACATTGAACAATTTAAAATTGATTTGTTTCCTTCACAAATAAGAAATAGCATACTAAGAGATAGGCATAGCACCCAATTCCTATGTATTTACATATCTAATAGCTAAACTAAACCTCTTACATTCATACCATTTAAATATTTCATATCACATAAAATATATCACTGGTTTAACTTTTAAAATGTAATACATATTTATGCTTAAAGAATGTGGCGTATAATTAAAAAATGAAATTTAGGTGTTAGATATGTAAATAGAAGAAGCAAGTGGTACGTATACAAATCTAAAAGATATTGCAGCCTTTGAAAGAGTAAATGCGTATACCTAGTGTCATTATATCTTGGCTTGGGGAACATTTATATTAAACCATTTTGGTGATTAAAATTTGATGTAATGACTAGTGGATTATGGATTTTGCTTATTTATATCATACATATACCCATTATTAATTGTTCTCCATTTATGAGTTGCGTTTCTGTAAGTGTAGAGGAAGCAACACAATGCACAAGATGATCGCGATAAAGATGTTAATATGAGAGGCTTGTATCAAATCTTAGGAAGAACCATATGCCTTTCATGTTCTACGTGAAGATATTGATGTTAAAGAGGGAAGCTCCTTTTAATATTAGTTTAGGCATGTTGGTTATCATAAAAGATAATACATATGTTGGCCTTCATGAATCATTGAGTGCAACAATGAGTGGAGCAACTTTACTTTATTATCTCTTGTATTGCGGCACTATGAGCTGAGAAAGTAGAAAAATAAGATTTCTTTTTGGTTGAATGAGATGATTTTGAAATAAATGAATTGAGGAGTTAAAGAGGTAGGGACCAGACGAGAAACGTGGATTGATAGATGCTACACATTTTGTTCCATTGTCACGTTGATAATTGATTTGAGAGTACAGAGATTTAATAATAGATGTATTTTTTTTATGCCAAGCAGATTCATCATGATATGCTCCAAATTTGATTAACAAATCTTTCATGCATTATCGAAGCAGCATAGTGCTTCACGCTTTAACACCATCGGAGCTTTGTAGAGCTTGATTTTTTTTAAAAAGTCATTGAACAGATCTAAATTTATCATCCTTATGTCAAGGGGAAATTTTCTTTGAATTTTAAGAGTAATTAAAAATAATTTATTTTTGAATAAATTAACTTTAAAAGTTCTTTAATTTTTGGATGGCTCCAAGTTAAATTTTAAATATTCTAAATTTAAAACCATCCTCCTTAAAACCCATTCAAATATGAAAGTAATGCACATGCTATAGAGGTGAGAGAGCATTATTACATTTAGCAAGGTTGTAAGGTCGAGACGGACATTTATGTAGAAGGAGAAGTTCAAGATTACATAATAAGAGGATGAAATAATAAATATGAGAGTTATTTTAATATAATATAAATTATATAATAATAATATTAATAACTATCTGTAACCTAGAAGTTTCTAATAGAAACAAATCATTAAATTATATTTCCTTAAAAATTGCATTGCTGCCTAAACTACTTTGTCATAGCCAACCGGTCAATGTGAGTGCACTCATGTTGCGAGATTATTGTTATTCCGAGTCTTAGTTTCACTTACAACAGATTTGAACATAATATATTGTCACTTAAGTTATGCCAATGAAGTAAATGAAATATTATCATCACATTAAAACAAAAAAAATTCTATCATGAAACAAATTTTCCTACTCATGTCACTACGTCATATCAAAAGAAAAGAGTAAAGAAAACCACTCACAAAATATGGATTAAACACAACAAAAAACTTTATTAAATCAAAACAAATCCACTAGAAAATGTTTACAATAATTATAAGATAATGAAGAACACAATACTTAGCGTTTCCCCTCTGAAAGAAAAATAAAAATCCCTCCAACAAAGACTCTCGCTGATCCATGCAATGCTCATATAATTCCTTTACAAATATCTTTCAAAATCTCTCACTAATCTCTTCAAACATGGTGGGAATCTACCTTTTCATCTCCTCTCTACACACGCCAAAACTCTCTCCAAAAATCCACCTCTTTCAAATGGTGTCTAGCGCTCTTTTTTATAGAGACACCAAACACTTTCTTTTTCCAAGAGACGCATCTTCACTCCAAGAATCACACCCTTTCACCCTAATGACACACCCCTAGCATTTCCAAATGTCTAGATTTATTGCATGGCTCATTGGCGTGTGCATAGCCATCCAAAACTTTCCAAAACAGACTGAAACCACCAAAATCCCTCTAAAACCATTTGTAACTGTTTCTGGGGTCTAAGCGCCATTTTCGGGTACCTAGGTGCCATTTTTTGGGCGTGACTAGTGCATAGGCGCCACCCTGCAGGCAACTCCACTATTTCGCCTCACTTAGCTCCGTTTTGCCTCGTTTCAGCTCCATTTTGCTCTAATTTTTATACCTACAAGATGAGTATGAAAAATAACATTTCTTTAAAGAGTAATTTCATTAAAAAATATGTGATAAATGTAAAGGAGATTAAGCATAAAAAGAAATCGAAATTTGTCATGTCAGAATTTTATTCCTTGCTCGTTTTGACTCGATATTGCACAATTTTTGCTTCATCTGCTTCAAAAGTCCATGTCTTGTACATGAAATAAAAAATATGCAAAATACATTCCTTTAAGTGCAATATCATTAAATATCATAAAAAATGAGCTTGAAGAAAATATATATATAAGTAGGTAATTTTTAGAGTAACATCTGATAAGAAAATTAGCTGACTTGTTGCCCTCCCTGTAAATAAACTGAAAATCCAGTTGTAGAGGTTTTTTAATAGAGTAATTGCCTTTAACCTAGCTTAAAAGGTATCAGGGTGGAGTTTCTTTGAGAAGCAAGATCTGAAATAGTGTAGTGGAATCCATTTCATGGGTCCATTTCTTATCCGCAACAATAGCTTCAACCCCAATTGCATCATGCACCACGGTTGGGGATTGGAAAAAAAAGCAAGTTATCCACCTTAAAATTACTTGTTTTTAGTGAACATTTCATGTTCATTTTATGCACTTTTTTTATGATATTGCAATTTAAAGAAATGTATTTTGCATGTTTTTGGTTTCAAATATAAGAACTGGAGTTTTAGCGAAAATGAAGAAAACACGGTGCAATTTGGAGCCAAAATAAGTAAGGAAGAAAATTCTTATCTGACACATTTTGATATGACTTTCTATACTTAATTTCCTCCATATTTATCACATATTTTTAAATGAAATTAAACTTTAAAAAAAGTTATGTCCATATTTATTTTGTAGGTGTAACACTAAGAGCAAATTGAAGCTGAAACGGGGTAAAACAGAGCCAAAATGGATTAAAACTGGTGTGATGCCTGCAGGGTGGCACAATAACACCAGACACGACATAAATTGGTGGTATAGGGTTAATTCTTGCGCCATAAAGCTCGAGAAAATTTTTGGATGGCTTTTGGGCGATTCTGGGCCATTCTAAGAAGTTTTTGAAGCTTCTGGATGGCTTGCATGCCCCATGGAGTGATTAAATGAATCTAGACAATTGAAAAAGCTTTTGGATGAAGATATGTGTTTCTTGGAGTGAAAAGTGTCTTTTTGATGAAGAGATTTGTCTCTTGGAGAAAGGAGGGATTTTTGTCTCTTTAAATAGGGGGGCAGGCGCCTCTCATCATAAGTAATTAGTGTGTGTTTTAGGAGGAGCTTTTAGTGAGATTGAGAGAGTTTGGCGTGAATCTATGGAGATGTAGATTTCTCCATTTTCTAGAAAGATTGGTGAGGGATTTTGAGAGATATGAGTAAGAAAGTATGAATGGAGCATGGATCGGCAAGGGACTATGTTTGAGAGATTGTCATCTTTCTTTTAGAGAAAAAAACTAAGTATTGTGTTTTTCATTATCTTGTAATTATTGTAAACACTTTTTAGTGACTTTTTTTATTTAAACGAAGTTTTCTGTTGTGCTTTATACATGTTTCACAAGTAGTTTTTTTTACTCTTTTCTTTTAATATGAAGTGGTGACATGTGTAGGAAAATTTGTTTCAGAATAGAATTATTTTTATTTTCATGTGATGAGTAATATCTCTTTTGCTTCGTTTGTCAATCTAAAGATGATTGAACTAAAACACTTTTTACCCATCTTATCCTTCTTATTTTTACTTTTTATGAAATGTAACCCTTCAAAGCTTTCAGTAATTCCTCTTTGGAAAAATATATCTTCACTTTCATCTTCTAGATGTTAAAATAATATTATCATCATTAGTTTTCTTAAACTTTTATTTGGTAGTGTTGATTGACACCTAAGTCCTAACTCTTAGGTTTAATCTAGTAATATTTTAGTACAAATTTATTGCAATAAAAGTTACCAAAATTCTCTTTTGGGAATGCCAAAGAGAGTAGTTGATTAGTCAAAGAGAAGCAAAACTAACACCACATATGTTGATATAATATACAACAACAACAACTACTACAAGCCTTTATCCCACTAAGTGGGGTCAACTGCATGATTCATTTTTCTCCATTGCGTTAAATTCTAATAAATTAAGATCATTTTTATACAATATGCTCAAGTCTTTCTAGGTCTACCTTCGCCTTTCTTAACAAAAGTCAAATCTAAAATATCTACCTTCCTAATCGAATCATCAGATGACCGACGTTTAATTGACAAAACCATCTACGACGACTCTCTAATTTTGTTCACCACTAGAGCTACAACAACCCTACCACAGATATATTTATTTTGCATTTTGTCTCTAAATGAAAAATAACTCATCCACCTAAACATTCTCATCTCAGCAACACTTAAACTAGCTTTATGCTTCTCTTTTAAAATCAACACTAAACTTAGAAGTTGGTATGATATAAAGTAAAAAAAAAATAAAACACAAAGATATAGGATTAATAATTTAATCAAAGTTTAAGTAGTTTAATTAAGATTGGCTTGGAAGCACATGTTGAAGATGCATTGATAATCACATCATAAATATAAAGTAGTGCAAATTAACTCTATGTTGATCTATTTTTTTCTTAAAAAATTAACAATAAGGATGAGGAATATTTCTTCAATTTTGAGTAATATTTCTTAAAGAGAAACATGAGTGTTGGATCCTAAATTGTATTTCAATATACACAATTTTAAAGTTAGAGTTGAGAGGAGAAAGGAGAGAAAGATAAAGTCAACGAAGAGAGAATGTCCCCTTCATTTATGTCATGATCTCCTGCTTATGAGGGTCTAAACAATAGAGTATAAAAAAAGAGAGCAAACAGTTATAATAACCGCCCAAATAACTGAACTGGCATGTGACCTGACTAGCAATTACACAGATATTTATGTTCATTAATATGCAAAAAACTTGACCCAAATGATATTTTAGCGGCTAATGAGAACAAATATGATAAGATAAAAATTAAAGAAATAATTTTTTCACTAGGGGTACTACACAAGTATACGTATCATTTCAAGTAATATAGAGTTTTATTTGAAAACCACAGTATCGATCCCACGAGGAAGCAAAAAACAAGTAACCATTAAAATGAAATACAAAAATTTTGACTTTAAGAAAAATTTACTTAAGATTGCAGCAACTATCTAAAGATGAAAATTAATTTTACTAAATTCTACTATATGCAAGTAAAAGTAAATGTAATGACTTAGACAATATATAAAAAAAGACTTTCTCCTTGCTAATAATTCATAATCAGTGTAGGATTTCAAAATTTGTTTAGAAACTTAAATGTGGTATTGTGATAAATTGGAGTATATCTATTTACTTACTTTCTTTCGAATTATGCAAAGAACATTGGCTAATCTAAAGTTGGTGTCGACATGTATAGTAGTGTTGGGTAGGTTTTAGTCTCTCGCTTCTAGATTACTCACTGTGCCCTCTCTATAGAACCTAGCAGTGACCCTTAGTTCCAATTTGTAGACCAAATTGATAAAAGAATCTAGCATGCCACTGTATAAACATCAATTCTACGCTCATCAAATCTTGTCTCTCTATCTATTTGAACCCCCTTTAAATGATCGTGACTGCTCTTTCCAAGGTAGAATGTGATACTTACAAGTCAAAAAATTTTATCCCTTTAGAGTCTATAATTTTCTCAAAAGTTTTAACAATACAAGTGACTAATTTGTAAAGTAAACGAAGGACCAGAAAAACATTATGACAATTTTTAGCAATAAAAGAAGTTTTAAACAAAATCAAAATTCACTTACTTAATTACTTCATATTGCAAGGAGAAAGAAAAGAAAATACTCACAAAGNACTAATCTAAAGTTGGTGTCGACATGTATAGTAGTGATGGATAGGTTTTAGTCTCTCGCTTTTAGATTACCCACTGTGCCCTCTTTATAGAACCTAGCAGTGACCCTCAGTTCCAATTTGTAGACCAAATTGATAAAAGAATCTAGCATGTCACTGTATAAACATCAATTCTACGCTCATCAAATCTTGTCTCTCTATCTATTTGAACCCCCTTTAAATGATCGTGATTGCTCTTTTCAAGGTAGAATGTGATACTTACAAGTCAAGAAATTTTATCCCTTTAGGGTCTATAGTTTCCTCAAAAAGTTTTAACAATACAAGTGGCTAATTTGTAAAGTAAACGAAGGACCAGAAAAATATTATGACAATTTTTAGTAATAAAAGAAGTTCTAAACAAAATCAAAATTCACTTACTTAATTACTTCATATTGCAAGGAGAAAGAAAAGAAAATACTCACAAAACATGGGGATTACAAAACAACACATATTTATAAAACTTTAATCCAAAGTACAAAACTCAAGGACAAATATACAAATACTTATTTGGAATGTTCCCCCAAACACTCCTTTGAAGTTCTCTGACTTATCTGACTCCAACAACACTTACAAGTCTCACAAACCCCAAAAATAACAAAGACTCACAAAGAAAAGAAAACTTCTCACACACTTAACACACTCACCCACTATGACTCTATAGATCTGACCCCCTAGCCTCTTGGAATTAATCTGTATTTATAGAGCTTAAAAAATGACCAAGGGTTGCTTCAGACATCTCTTCAAAATTCGGCCTCATTCAATAAATCTTCTAGAAGATAACTGTGGCGCCTAGGTGTGCAAATGTCGGGCCTAGGTGCCACCCAATTTTTGCATTTGGTGTCTAGGCGCTAGTTCGGCCGGTATGGTACTTTTCTTCAATTTAGCCCATTTAACTCATTTTTGATGTATTTTTGCTCATTTTTACTCTTAAACTCTTTTTCTTATACCTGCAACCAAAAACATAAAAATAATCTTCATTAAATCATAATATCCTAAAAAATTGAGCATAAAATGTACATAAAAATTGGTAATTTTAAGGTGGATCAACATGTCGGTCGAGTGAAAAATACATTGTAACCCAAAAAAAAATATAATGTTCATCGATCGCTAGATTTTTAGGTTTAAACTTGCAATATTGATCGATCATATATACCAAATTGTCTCCATCGAAGGGACCAGTAGATCAATCAAAGAAATCCAATCAATTTTAGTGAAAGGTCCATCGGTCAACATCTGTCGGTCGATTTCACTATGTAGTTGATAGATCACTTGGCCAACCCACATCCCGCTTTTCGATTGCCTGAGACTCCATTCCTAGCTATTTTTGATCCTTTTGAGATTTTTGTTGGCCTTTTTGTTGTATAGATATTTGTTTCTCAATTTTTCTGCTCCATGATAGCAACAACTGCAATAAAAATAAAAATTTATTAAGTAATAAATGACACAATAAACTAAGAAATTGATTTAATAATCAACTCTCCCTTGCGTTCCGTGCCCATATAACCTTATAAATAGGGAATGAAAATTTGAGTTTTATCCATTTCATTCAACGTCTCTTGGGTTCCTCAAGTGACATCATGGTTGGTGGTACGAGTATGAAGAACATCGACGTTCGCCTTCTAGCTTTGAAAGGCTTTCAACTTCCTGCCTCCACCACTCTCGAGAAGAAGAAGAAAAATGGGTGTAAGGAGAAAAGAAGTAATTGAAACCCAAACTTGAGTCAATTGACCAAGTTGCTTCTTTGGAAAATCCTAAAAATCACGTGACGAAGAAATCTTTAAAAATGGATGCTCGCCAGAAATTCCTGACTTATGGTCCGAGCATTGGTGTGGCTGTTGAGGAAAATCCACAAGTTACTCCACCTATTGAAGAAATTGAGGGTGGTCGAGGGAGGTTGAAAGAAAAGGTTGTCATCGATTCTCTTCTGCCCCCACTACTGAATTTCAAACAAATCTTGCACTCCCAATGCAAAACTGCACACTCGCTGAAAGTTTATACATCAGTTATACAGATTATCAACACAATTTCATACGAAATGGCAAAACTCTCTTCTTCTTAAAAACAATAAAACACATCTAACACAGCTCTACATACAAAATTTTTTCATTTCTACTTCTAAAATATAGTAAAAGCCAAGACACCATAATTCTTTAAACATGACGTCATAAGAACCATGATAAATAATGAGAAACAATAATGCAATAACCCGGAAACTACTACTCAGATGATGAGAGAGTGTTGAAGCCTTTAGGGTTACCAGCAAGTGGACAGATGAACGAGCCTAACAAGAATGTTCTTCTTCACTCAGTAAGATTATCTTCTTCAATGAAAGTGCCTCAATCAAGAACGTAACAAGGTGAACTTTTATTGCACACGCTGTCTTCTTTCTCCCCCGTACTAGTAATTTTCTCTTTCCATCTTTCCATGCCTCTTTCACCTATACTCTTTCTCAGAATTTTAGTTTCATGCAAAAAAGAATCTTTTAACTCCCACTTCCATTGCCCAAGTCGTTTCTTCACCAGATTCTTAATCTCAAGGGATCTCTATTTTTAGGGCCGTAATAGAAGACAAATCTGGTTTAGCATAAAAAGTTAAAATCCTGTCGACTGATCTTGTTTCTCCAATGAGTTTGCAGAGTTTCAAAAACAATAGGAAGAGTAATGCACTAATATTCTCTGACTAGCAAACAACATTCCACCGCCGGACAAATTTTACATTAGACTTGTAGCGCTGTAGTTATCTAAGTTGAATTGACATGACTATAATTTAAAGTCAACTCACAGTCTATATTTTAAATATCCGGAAGCAACAAGCTGTATATTACTGACAATGACAATCACCAGTAATCTCTGCATGAACATGAGCCGCCACTAAAATGGTGAAAACGATTAGAATCCCTTAGAATAATCAACCTGCTCTCAATTAATGCTATATATTTGATGGCATTATGGCAGTCTTCACAAACTCTTAGGTTTTTAATCACCCGAACTGGCCTTCCAGGCTTCATGCGCAATATGCCATAAGCAACAGCAAGCTTCTCGCTATGAAACCTCAACATTTGCTCCTTCTCTTCCTCTTCCACATCATGCAGAACCAAATTGGTTGCCGAAACGTAACCTGCCTTCTTCATTTTCATTTCCAGTTCACCTAAGAATGCATAAATCTTCTCCTTATCGGGATGCAAAGTGTCCCCAACAGAGAAAGTATGAACTTTGTTATCAACTTCAAGCCAGCTAAAGCCAGGAACCTTTCTTACACCTCTATCTTGCATCACCACTCTAAGTTTGCTTACCTCATCCCAGCTACCAGAAGAAGCATATAGGTTTGATAGGAGGACATACATTCCAGCATTATCAGGTTCCATTTCAAAAATCTTTTGAGCTGCTTTCCTTCCTAATTCAGTATGATGGTGGATTCTACTTGCACCAAGCAGAGCACCCCACATTGTGGCATCCGGTTCAAAGGGCAGATCTTTGATCAGAGACTGAGCTTCTGTCAAGCGTCCTGCTCGACCCAGAAGGTCAATCATGCAGGTGTAATGCTCTGGTTTTGGTTTTATGCCAAAATCTTGCTGCATAGAATAGAAGAAATCAATGCCTTTGTTTGTCAGCCCAGCATGGCTGCATGCGGATAGCACCCCGACCTGGAAAACGCACAAAAAACAAAAAAAGACCCAAAATATGGTATGAAGCATTTGATGATATGAAAAGTTATTTATCTTTGCAATCTGATAGCATTCAAAATGGAAAATGATCCCAAATATTACTTATAGATCATTACAAATCCATAGTCGTGAATAAGAATTCATCACATACATTTACAGGAAAGCCTAGTTCCATAGAATAACAGGCAAATAAAAAACCATAATTTCAATTACTCTCTAGTTATTATTTATAAAACAATGATTTGACGATAATTTCTTACTTTATCATAGTCTCAGACAAACAATTTAAAGCAAGTATACCAGTATGGAAAGCTCGCACAGGTAAGAAAAAAAGTTTATAAAGCTTACCAAAGTAACTTTATCCGGTTTTATTTCTGTTGTTCTCATCAAATCAAACACTTCCAATGCTTTAACCCCAAACCCATGCCGAGCATAACCAACAATCATGGTGTTCCAAGTAACAACATCCTTCTGAGAAATCCCCTGAAATGCTTTGTAAGCTTCAAGTATGCTCCCGCATTTAAAGTACATTGAAAGTAGTGCGTTCCCAACAAAACAACCCAATCCATAGCCTGCTTTGACCAGCCTCCCATGCAGCTGCATTCCACATTCCAGCACAGCAATGTCTGCACAGGTACTAAAGGCACAAGTAAAAGAAGACCGATTTATTCTCTCCCCACTCCTCCCCATCTCTATGAAAAGGTGCAGCGCTTCTTCACTCTGACCACTCTGAGCATATCCAGCAATCATGGCAGACCAGGATATAGGATCTCTATCGTTCATGTTATCAAAGATTCTCCGAGCTTCTTCAATCATCCCAGCCTGCGCATAACCAGTAACCATTGTGTTCCATGAGCTGATATTCTTGCATGGCATTGCGTTGAAGAGCTCCTCTGCCACATCCATCTTCTTGTTCTGCACATAAGCAGCGACTATTGCATTCCAAGATACAATATTTTGTTCAGGCATTTCATCGAATATTGTTCTGGCCTCATCTAGCATCCCATTTTGAGCATAACCTGAAACCATGGCCGTCCAAGTAAACACATCTTTACAGGGAGATTCATCAAAAAGACGCCTTGCTTCTATCATGTATCCATTCTGCGCGTAACCAGATATTACAGTGTTCCACGAAACAATATCCTTCTCCAACAACCTATCAAAAAGCTGCCGAGCATCCACCAACCTCTTCCTCGATACATAACCAGCAATCATGGAGTTCCAAGATACTAAATCCCAATGCGGGTTCGAATCGAAGAGCCTCTTAGCGGCGTCAAAATGCCCGTTTTGTAAATAGGCAGCAAGAATCCCGTTCCATGAGACGGAATCCTTCACAGGGACACGGTCAAAGATCTCTTGTGCCTGCTCGACGTGACCACTCTGTGCATAGGCGGAGATCATGGTGTTCCAGGAGACGGTGTCCCTCATCGGCATTTTATCGAACATCCTACGGGCGGCACCGAGTTCCCCGTACCGAACGTGGCCGTTCATCATAGTGTTCCAGGAGATCGCGTCGCGGTGCGGCATGGTGTCGAATAAGCGGAGAGCAGATGAGTATTGTCCATTGCAGAGGTAACCGGAGAGCATAGTATTCCATGAGACGATGGTGCGGCGGGGCATTTGGTCGAATAGTTGGCGGGCGGCGTCGCAGCGGCCATGGCGCATGTGGTACGTGATGTTTTTGTTCCATCTTACAATATCGGTATCGAGCGACCGCGACGACTGCTTCTTCTTCCTCTTTGCGTTGTTCGAGGTAGGAAGCGAGAGGTTTCGGCGTTTGAATTGCGGTTGGGCAGCTGCGGGGTGATTGATTGTGCGTGGAATGGGAGGACGGCAGCCTCGCCGCATCACTCAAAACCTTTTGGGGAAATTTCTAACCGTTGGTTTTTTTACCAACGGTTGTAATCGAATTAACAGGTTCCCGTTTTCACAGAAAAGGATAAGGCCAAAAATGTGGGAATTATTTAAATTATAAAAGATGAAATCAGAAGAAAAAAGAGAATTTCAATGGTTGGATAGGACAATTCAAAAATTGAATTAAATGACAAAATAAATATATAAATCATCTTAATATAACGTAAGTAATAATAAAATAATATTTTAATTGAATTTTATTAATTTAATAAATAATATTTTAATATAAAATAAATTTTTTAGTATTTTGTATAATGGTCTAAATAAAAATATGATATTTTTTTATATTTATAATTCAAATATTTTTTTGGTCCTCCAAGCAAAATAATAAATTAACATTGGGCATTATTAGAATGATTTGCTCTTTAGAAATCAAACCAGTTCACGATTTGTCGGTTCAACGCTAGTCCTAACTTATTCAATCTCACTTATATACAGTCAGGGGCGGACCTAACCTCTTATATGAGTTATTAAGGTCTCTCTCTCTCTCTCTCTCTCTCTCTCATGAGTTTTTGGATTCAACATCTTAAACGATGTAATGAACATGGAATCATGTCATTAACAAGAAGATGAGCAAAACACAAAGAAAGAATTCATCTGAGAGACACCACCAACAAGGAGTATGTTAGGGAATTTGTGCAACAACAAATTCAGGAACTCAGAGATTTGAAGGGTCTTTTTGGGTTGTTGAAGTTTTTGTAAATGTGTTTGTAAAGTTGTTGTGGAAATTTTTTTTAAGATGTTGTGGCTATATATACTTACATTAAAAACATATCTGCATGAATCTCGAGAAAATCCAACGAGTCTTTCTTACGAACACCAATGCACAGTTTATCGAGATAGTCACCAGACAGAAACGTCTAACACCGTTCCCTTTGGTTGAAACTTCAAGCCGACCAAACGGAAGCACATCCAAATAAAAGAGTGATAGGAGCCCAATCCAATGGATAGTCGTTCAAGACCAACCCCCTAAGTCGATTCCAGAACTCACAAAGATAGCCTAAAGGCACCCAAAGGAATGTCCTTATGATCCTTCTAGAAGGCTCCTTGTTCAAGGAGAGTCGTCCATCTAGTTTTTGTGATATATCATCTATCAGACAACCCAAGGTCGCCTTAACGGCAGGAGGGTCTCTACTCGGGATTCCATCTAAAGACCTTTTGGCCAACCAAATGTGTAATGGTTTAACAAAGCTATCAACCGTCAGAATAACAAGAATAGCAAGTCATTTGATGCCCCTCATCAAGTAGTTATGAATAAGAAAGGTGACAATGTAAGTTATGAATATGAAAGGTATTGGTCGCCAAACATGGTGTTTCAAAATATATTTAATTTATGTGTACATATATAAATATATATAATTTTGAAAAGTAATTTTTAATTTTAAAAATACGAGACCCAACCAATCTCATATGTGTAATAGTTTTAAATAAACGAGAACAATACTGCAAGTGATGTACCTATCCTGAGGAATAGACACATTACTCGATAGTGAGACATTACTCGATAGTGAGACTCAATTAAATAAATTAAGAAACTTATGACATCCGTTTTAGCCTACGAAATCTTTTTATGTTGACCAACAAGTTCTCTTATCTAATATGGAAGATTATATAGGGTTAAGTTGGGTTCCAAAGTTCCCTATAGAGGCAAACCCCTATAGTTAATTACATGTTAAGTGACTGAAGTCGCTTAAGAATACTCTCGATTCAGATCAGTGGTTTTTCTTTCAATAATTTCAAAGTTTAAGGTTTTTAAGATTGGACATTGGAAGTTCAAAAGAGAATGGATCAATATGGAACAACTATTTTCAGGAATCCAAAAGAATGAAGGGTGGAAGATATCACTGATCCGAGGGAAACCTCAATGACTTATCAAACTATCTTACAATTTGCCTTCAATTTTGAAAAAATATTATCGATGTTTCATCATGCCAGTTTTATTATTTAGGGCTTACACTTGCGTGACACAGTCATACGAATAGCCTGGAAGATATGAGAGTTTATGTCGTATAATATTTTGCTTTCAACAATTTTAAATTTTAAGGTTTTCAAGATTGGACATTGGAAGTTCAAAAGGGAATGGATCAAATTGGAATAGTTATCTTCAGGAATTCAAAGGATTGAAGGGTAAGAGATGTCACTGATCTGAGGGAAACCTTAGTGACTTCTCAAATAATCCTACAATTTGGCTTCAATTTTAAGAAAATAGATTTGATGTTTTATCCTGACAATTTTATTAGTTAGGGCTTACACTTGTGTGACACAGTCATACAAATAGCTTGGAAGATATGAGGTTTTACTGAGTAACGAACGAAAACCTTAGAGCTAAAGCGAGTTAAGAGTTAAATTGCATAACATGGTTGTGGAAAGATCTAAAGATAAGTTGAGAATTTATGTTGTACTAGACGGGCTACCTCGAAATCATATGACTTGTTATTTAATTCTAAGGAAGAGTTTGATGTAGTCGTCCGACTTTGCTGTTGTACAATGTTGTCCGCCACCTACCACCCACAAAGTTTGCCCTAAGCTCCTCGTCGAAGTGGCAGCTCCAGGTTCAAGGTTTAAGGTTTTATAGTTTTGCAGTTTAAGTAACAAGTTTTGTTATTGTTGTTTTCATTCAAGGGTTTTGGAGGGGTGTTAAAGTTGATTAAAGCAACACCAGTTAGGATCCCACGGTTCCCTCATTCTGGTACTACTATTTTCTTTTGAATTTATTTAATCTAAACAAGTTGTTAAGTTCATTTAAACTAGGGAGATCTCGTTAGCAACCGTAAGTTACTTCATCCGAGGGACTCCCGTAAATTCAAAAATGAACATATTATGTTTGTTTGTTGTTTTGAAAAATGTTAAGTTTAATTTTAATTTTGAAAAAGAATGTTTATCTTAATTCGGAAAGTTGTTTGTTTTCACTTTTGAGAATTATTTCAACCAAGAATGCATAATATATTAAAGCCGTGGGAAATTACAATAATAAAATGATGATAAATAAATTGTAAATGCATACCTGTCATCTTCTTGCTGCCTCTGTTGAAATGTTAGCATTCATAATCATGCATATATTTTTAAAGTGTGAAGTAAAAAGAAACAACTACCAAGTAGTAATGAAGCCTTAGTGATTTAAATTCAGAAGAGACCATAATTTGTAACTTGGTGGGTCCCTAGAAGTCTTACGGATGATTTTATTGAACAAAGCATAATAAGTTCAGTTGTTCTTCAAAATTTCCAAATGTTATGTTGTTGAATAGGTCACCCCGAGTTCACTAGGTTTAAGGCGTGCTCAGCCCTATACCTTAATTAACCCATGAGAGAGTAGATAAGCAAGGTTGAGTGTGTAGTGTTTGAAGGGTATTAATTAGGGTTTATCTTCCAACTAACCCTCAAGTAACTTTAGATTAAACTTAGCTCACTACAAAGCTCTTAAGTCATTAGCGGTGGTTGTAATTTTGGAAAAAGGATATTAAGAACATTTGATTCATATTAAAAGATCAACCTATAGCTCAAACATTGGGTTCGGATTCCGAGTTAGTAAGTTATTAAATTCCTGATATATGTCCCAAACATTTAGATCATTCAATTTAATTTCTTCTTCTAAAATTTAACAATTTAGATAATTACAGTTATACCTTTCTTTTCTAAAAGTGAATGAGAATTGGTTTCTACCTCTTACCCTCATGTTTCAATCACTTTAGAATATTTCTTTAGATCAAAATATTACCCCTTAAGTTTTTCCTAAATTTTAATTAGGGGGTGAAAAGGTGAAAATTAGAATTTTTCCCCTAAGGCTCCTATCTTCATAATTTTTTTTAAATTAATTTATATGGGTTTGAAAATTTACTGACCTATCTCTCATGAGATAATTGAGAAACCAGAGAAGAAATCATATTTTTGAAATTTTTACTTTATTTTTTATAATTATTTTTAGTTCAAAAATAGGAATTTCCAAATTTAATTCATTTAATCAATCAACGTAAAATTTCTATCCTTAGAAAACTTGTTGGAGGATTAACTAGGTCAAAGGACCACTTGAGTTAAAGTTCATGAATTTTTTAATTATACTTTAACTTTTATAATTATTTATTTATTTTGGTTGTTAATTAAATATAAAATACATTTTATTTTATAAAATCAATTTTATATTTTTCATTGATCTCTATGACTTCAAAAAACTCAGAGAAACTTATTTTATATTTTTATATTTATTTTAGTGAAAAGTTGAGGAAATCATATTTGAGGCATTTAAAAACACACAACTTCATCAAGAAAATTATAAAAATTATTCTAATTGGTCCCAAGTGGTCAGGGAATAATTTGTAATATTTTGGTGCATTTTTGTATTTTTGTGATTTTTAATTATTTTTAAATAAAAAACTAGCTTAAAAATGAACTCTTTATTTCACCATCAATTATTTTTCTTGGGTGGCCCTGGTCACAAGGATCACTCCAGACCAATTTTCATAATTCTTTTAATTNTTGGTCCTCCAAGCAAAGTAATAAATTAACATTGGGCATTATTAGAATGATTTGCTCTTTAGAAATCAAACCAGTTCACGGTTTGTCGGTTCAACGCTAGTCCTAACTTATTCAATCTCACTTATACACAGGCAGGGGCGGACCTAACCTCTTTTATGAGTTATTTTGGTTTCTCTCTCTCTCTCTCTCTCTCTCTCTCTCTCTCTCTCNGAGTGATAGACTAAAATCCCCAATTCGGTCCTATAGTTTGGGTGCTGAAGTGTAGATGTTAGCCCTTAGGCGAGGGGAACGTTGGAGCTCCAAAGTGAGAGCCGGTATCCTCCCAGCCTAGCTGCAGATTCAATAAACAAGCGTAGGATTAGTCAATGTTCTTTNATTAATGATCTGAATAAAAAAATAAAAATATTTATAATTACAAAAAATATTATTTTATATTTATAATTCAAATATTTTTTTGTGGTCACCGAGCAAAATAATAAATTGAAATTGGGCATTATTAGAACGATCTATTCTTTAGAAATCAAACCAGTTTACTGATTTGTCGATCCAACCCTAGTTCTAACTAGTTTAATCTCACTTCTATACAGTCAGGGGAAGACCTAGCCTCTTTTTTAAGTTATTGTGGTCTCTCTCTCTCTCTCTCTCTCTCTCTCTCTCTCTCTCTCTTTCTCTCTTCATTTCTCACATCTGTCCCGTGCTTTATACTTTGGGTGTGATCCACATGAGTATTTGGATTCAACATCTTAAACGGTGTGATGAGCATAGAATCATGTCATTAGCAAGTAGATGAGCACACCATAGAGAAGGAATTCATCTCAGAGACACCGCGAACAAAGAGCATGTTAGGGAATTTGTGCAACAACAAATTCATGAACTCAGAGATTTGAAGGGTTTGTTCGGGCTGCTGAAGTTTTTGTAAATGTGTTCGTAAAGCTGTTGTGAAATTTTTTTTAATATATTGTGGCTATATATGTTTATATAAAAAACAAGTCTGCGTGAATCTCGAGAAAATCCAACGAGTCTTTCTTACGAACACCAAAGCATAGTGTGTCGAGATAGTCACAAGACGGAAACGCCTAGCATCTCTTCCTCTGGTTGAAACTCTAAGCCGACCAAACGGAAGCACATCTGAATGAAGGAGAAATAGGAGCTCAATCCAATGGATAGTCGTTCAAGACCAACCCCCTAAGTCGACTCTTGAACTCACAAAGATAGTCAAAAGGCACCCCACGGAATGTCTTTGTGATCCTTTGAGAAGGCTCCTTATTCAAGGAGAGTTGCCCATCTAATTTTGGTGATATATCATCTATTAGACAACCCAAGATCACCTTGATGACAGGAGGGCCTCTACTCAGGATAACAAAGCTATCAACCGACTGAAAAACAAGAATATCAGGTCATTAGATACCCCTCATCAAGAAGTTGTGAATAAAAAAGGTGATAATGTAAGTTATGAACATGAATGGTGTCGGTGGCCAAACATGGTGTTTGAAAATATATTTAATTTATATGTATGTATGTATGTATGTATATATATATATATATATATATATAT
>JXCR01116678.1:25778-52597 GCA_002079205.1 Phalaenopsis hybrid cultivar
ATATATATATATATATATATATATATATATATTGATGATAACTATATTTGAATCAGCCTTCAATGGTTTTGAATTTCACTATCCTTCTCCAAAAGTTAAAAACTCATCACTTTCCTTCACTTTAGATTCTACTTTTACAAATACTAAAATAATTTTCCTATTGTTTCCTACAAAATATGTTAACTTTAGAAAAGTCCTTTTTTTCCAAAGTCTCAACTAAGTTCTCTATAACATTCCTAAAATCAAAATTATAGTTACCTAAAGGTAACACAACATACTATAAGCCATTCTAAAATGATATAACATTAACAGGGAGAAAAGAAATTATAGTCTCCCCTAAACTTGATTTTTATCATGTATAACATTAAGAGCAAGAATATAAACATGAAGAAAAGAAATTAACTTACTTTTATCACATGAGTGTGTTACAAAAAATACAGGTATAAGAAGAAAAGATCAATATACTTAAGTAAATCGCAGTTCAACATTTTTCATAGGAAATTGCTAGACAATAACAAAAGCTAATCAGCTCATCCAAGCAGAAGCAGTAAAACATATAGTTCAATACATAAAAACAAACATGAAAATACAATACAACAATCAAGCTGTGAGAAGAAAAACATAAATATAAAATTCTCCCACATCTAAATGAAAAGTACTATTAATCATTTCCATCATTTCATCCTCATTATTCTCTGAATCCTCATCCATCGACCCACGATGTTCAAACAACTGATAGAGTGGATAAGGAGGAAACTCTATGGGCCTTATCTTCTCCAATCCAATTTTTTTGTCTACATAATTCCAATAGAGAAACATAAATTCCAGCTTCATAATTACTTTGTCATTTGATCTGCAAATTGAAGTGTTCCAAATAATATGTATTTTCATACTGCGATATCACCTTCTATAACTATCAAATGATCAAATATAGAATCCATGCTTGTAGAAGGTACAATAGAAGCATGAGAAGTGGATGGCCTAGAAGTAGAAGGAATTTCGTAAGAACTAGCTCCATGTCCAAAAACAACATGTTTCACATATAAATTTACAATTCATTACTAATAGGCTTCAATGGATGCATCAACTCCTCTCAATTTTCAAAACCATCATCAAACTGTTGACAAAGGAAGAAAATAAGAGATGGGTATCCTAAACCTAAAGTAGATATTCCCATTATAACACTGAGGATATATTTTCAGATAAGAGAGCCAATATCAGTAGTCTTCATTATCTACATATAATATTTTAAAGCTACCCTCTCTCTAGTAACCTCGCTATGGTGGAGGGAAGAAGCTTAGTCAAGATAAAATAATGTCATGCTTTAGACGGAGCATTTATCTTAGAAGAAGAAAAATTTACTTTGTAGTCATTTCTAACTTTCTAAGTTCTTCTTCCATTAGTCAAGAACTTAATAATGTCATCAAGCTTAGAGTCGGTGGGTTCAAATGAAGAGTAAAAACAATCAGGTATTTCTCCCAAAGAATTGATTGAATTGATAAGTGCAGAGGTAAAATTCACTCTCTTCTCCCTAACAAAGACAAAATCATCAAAGGCTTCAAGGATATTTGAATATAACTCTCTCACAATAGAAATGACAGCTACGGTAGTAGTGTAGCAAAAAGTTTTCCAATGACTAGATACAATGATGTTTTTTACATCTCCACCAAGGCTAATGAAACCTCGCTCAATGATTAGTTTCTTTTATATAAGAAATTCACTACATCTTTCCTATGCTTTGTAGCTAACAAATTTCTTATGATCAGATGCACCTTTACCCTTTCTCCATTTGGTTGTAGGTGTCATGATAACTATAGAAAATCAAATAATGATGAAATGAGTTCCAATGTAGGATGTATTCAACTTAAAATGCAAATTTAGAGCATAAATCAACTATCCCCAAGTACTTTTTCTTCTTATCACTGTATTCCAAACACAATTACCCAAAAAATTCTATAACTCAGAAGAAATCACAAGGTTAAGGAAAAATGGTAAGGTTCAAGGAAAAGTTAAACATAAAGTAGATGAAGCTTGCTCTTCTCAAGCCCTAAAATGCATGCAAATGCAAAGAGGATGATACTTTAGATGCACCTTTGAATCTCTAGAGAAGATGGAAGAAAAAAGTTTACATGCAAAAATGACCTAAATCAGGTCTTCTTTGATTTTTGTTGAGTAGGTGCTTCGGCGCCTATGCACTGTGTTTCACACCTACGGGCTGGGCATATGACCAGAGGAAAATATGTTGAGATTTTCATACCTATTTTATACTATTTTTGATGATATTGCACTTTAAAGAAAGGTATTTTTGATATTTTGTTGCAGGAATGATGAATTAGGGCATTGGAGCAAAAAGATGCAAAAAAGAGTGAATTTGGAGCAAAAAGGACCAAAAAGTGAAGAATTGAAGTAGGGCGCCAACAGCGCCATCGACCCCGCTGACGGCGAGATTTTCCCGAGACTCCAGAGTTAATTCATTAAGAAGGTCCGCCGACGGCGCCCTCGAGGCCGACGATGGCAAGGTCGGCGGTTATGCTCAATCAGGCTTTGGATAAGGCTAAATTTTGAAGGGATGCTTAGGCAACTCTTGGGAAAGCTCATCCACAACTTTAAAAGAATATTTTGGCCGAAAATTAGAGAGGTCCTTGATGTTAGAAAGGTTTCATTAGTGTGTAGCGAGTTTATTAGAGTGTCTAAATTGTGAGGAATTTTTCGACAGATTGTAAGAGTGGAGGGAAAGTGAGAGATTTCTTCCTCCTTGCTGTTTTGAAGAGGAATTATGTGTGTTGTAAAGAAAGGAAGTAATTCAGAGGAACTTTAAAGAGTATTCTTGGGGAGAAATTAAAGATAAGCTTTTTACTAGTTCTAGTTTGTATGACTTTGATTTTATAGATGAATTTCGAGTTTTGTTGTGTTTTCTCTATGAGATCTAAGTAGTTTTCTCTGTCTTTCTCCTTACCTCAAGATTTGTGAAATGGTAATTTGAATTGGTGAAGCCATGAAAATTTTTAAGAAATTTTGATGATCTTTTCACTTCGATCTTAATTTAATTNATAAATTATGAAATTATATTTTAAAGAAATTTAAACTTAGGCTTTATTTTTGTATGCTCCTATGATCACAGTGAACCTACCAAAATAAACCTCATATCTTTCTGATTTTTATTTTAATTTATATAATTATTTTAAGCAAAAGGGGTGAATTAACTTTAGAAATTAGGGTTTGCCATGTGAGGGGTATTCTGAGCACAAGAGTATTTTTATTTTAATTTTATGATTCTTCTACACCAATTTATGAATTTTTGAAGTTTCTGAATTATTTAAATATTTAAATAGCAATTTATCTGCTTATCCATCTCAATGCCAGCGCAACATAGGACTCCTCGAATCTCCACGCGGCGCACTTCTATTTGACGCCACCTTCCCACCTTTACCGCCACAATCTCTCATCCAACACCATCTGGTGCGTTGATTCAATACACGTGTGAATGGATTACATCCATTCATTGTCCCCATCTAACCTAAATCGAGAACTGTAAGTTTTCTAAACCTAATATCTTTCTTGATACTCAACCAAATCACATAAGATTTGATTCTATAACTTCATCTTATTGAGACAAACACATCCATATTATTAAATGAATATGAAATTAAACTTCTCTTCACAATTAATGAAATCGAGCACAATTTTAAGGTTCGTGATCTATACCTTTGCCCAAGAGGTGAGGCTTTGATTGGGTTTGTTGCAGATGCTCGTTGTAACCTCACGAAGCTCCTTCAAGCGTTAATTTGAGCAGAGGTTGAGCCTGGGCAAGAGTTCAATGAAGAAGTGATTCAAGATTGGTCTAAGAGTTGGTTAGAGTGCTCAAAGTGAGGGGACTTCGATGGGGAACTTCCTCATTTGGTCTGGGGAAGCTTTTATAACAATCAATTTGAAGCTTGGTGGGGTTTGGTGGAGTGAAAGGAAAAGCCTTGGATTTTAAGCTTGAAATTAGGGTTCTACAGTGGGGGAGATGGCTGGAATTTGATTGGGATGAGCTTAGGAATGTCTGAGGAAGCCGTGAGAGAAATTTGGAGGGGTCTCTCTAAGGAATTGGCAGCAGCCTCCCAATGGTCGAGAGAAGGGGTGGTTTAAATAGCTATGGAATTAGGGTTTACCTGCCCAATCTAGGTATGGAGAAGAATGTTTAGGTGGAGAGCTGAGCGGCACAATTCACCAATGGGGGTGAGCCACATTGGATGGGTAGAAATTTGGGTGGGTTTAAACAAAGGATGTCCATCTTGATTTTTTGTTTTCCGGTTACTAGGCTAGCTAACCGGGCTAGAGGAGATGCCTAGTTGGTTCAGGGAAGGTCAGGGAAGGTTTAATGGTGATTAGCTTTAAGTTTTGATGGTTGATGGCATGGGGTAGAGAGTTTAGCCAAATTAGGGTAGAAGGTTCCATGATTTTGTTCATGGATGATTTGACTAGCATCCTAGGGGTCTTAGGAATGACAGAGATGATTGGGCTTGGTTAAATCAAAATTTTTAAGTTAATTTAGAGCATAGGCTTGAAATTAGGGTTTGGGCTAGAAATTTAACTTGGGCTTGACTTGGACTTAATTTAAAAGTTAATTGAAGGGTCCAATTTGTCTAGGGGGATGTCATGAAGAGTTTAAGAAATGAATTTGGTGAAATGGGCTTGATTGAAAGGCTTAATTAAATGGAATTTTGGCTTAATTTTGGGGCATTTGAATTGGGCTTAGATTTAGGATAGGTTTGAGTTTGGTCTGGACCAATTGAAGGTTCAAATTTGTCTCGGAGAATGTTATGAAGGGTTTAGTATTCAAAAATGATTGAATTGGGTTAGTTCTGAGGTTCAATTTGATGAAACTTAGGACTATGGTCAAATTGGAGATTTTGGCCCAAAATTGAAATTAGGGTTTAGAGGTTGGTTCAATTGGGCTCCAAATTGGTGTAGATTGGGATTGGGTAAGTTTAAGTACAATTTGGGTTTGAAATTAAGTGAAATTGAAATGAATTTGGTGAAAATTGGGGTTGACATAGGGAATTTGTCAAGTTAGGGGTAAATTTGGCATTTAGGTTAAAATTGGTCAATTTTCTCAAATTTGCAAATTTTGGGCAATTGGGTAATGTGGGGAAGTTTAAAATGATTTTTGTGATGAAATTGGGTGGAATTGAGTTTTGGCAAATTTTTTGGTATGAGGGGTATTTTGGGAGTTTTGGGGAAAATGGGGTATTTTAATCAATTTGATTGATTTGGAGTAATTTGATATGATTTTTAAAGAGAATTTGAAGATTTGGGCCAATTTTGGGAATTTAGGGTTCCAGGGGCAATTTGATAAATTTGGAGAAGTTAGTGACTAGAAGGCAAAAATTGGGTGTTTATGTGGAATTGAATGCCATTAGATATGTCAATCATGATGATTACGTTATTTGAGCCATGGACCCAAGGGGAAGCCCACTTTTGATCCTCCATGTGTTGGTCCTTGCTACCCTAGCAAAAGGGCTAAGAGTTTGCAGACCACTCACACGAGTTTCCAAAAGAGCAAAGGGAAATAGGTTCAATGAGTGTAATTTTAGGGTTTTAGAACAAGTGAGTTGTGATGTGCTTGAGTGTGTGAGAGACCAAACCCTATCCACCCAAGGCTGACTTAAGTTCAGCAATCCTATGAGGACTCATCCTTGCATCCTCACATGTTGGTCTTAACCTTCCAAGTGCTGGAGGTTCATGACCATCCATGTATGGTTTCAAGGAGAGTTAGGACGTGGTTTGAATTTCTATGTAGGTGGGTTCCATATTTAGTCTTCTAGGACAATCGAAAGGAAAGTCTTACTGCTAGATCCTAAGTACTAAGAGGAAAAGAATAGACCTCGCCAAAAATGAGCTCAACAAAAAGAAGCCAGAGTCGGTTACAAATATGAAAATTTGCAACAATAACTTGTAATGTTGACAAACATGTAATTTTACAGTAGATACCCCTGTAACATATAAAAAGGGTTAATTTCTACAATAAAGGACTATTTAATTTACTCTATCAAAACTCTTGTGTCATTGTACCCCCCTCTCTCTCTATTTCTCTCATCTATTATATGCACTATAATTTGGGTGTGATCCACATGACATTTTTTTATTCAACGTCCTAAAAGTTACGGTGAGCATGAAATCATGTCATTAACAAGAAGAGGAGCACAAAATAAAGAAGGAACTCATCTGAGAGACAACACAAACATGGAGTATGTTATATAATTTGTGTAACAACAAATTCAGGCACTCAGATATCAAATGATTCGTCAAATGATGGACCTGTGTGCTACTCAAGGGAAGAGCACAAGCTCCTTACAAATAGTTTCCTAAAGAAGAACCTGAACCCCATGGCAATCGAGAGGCTCAGAGGGCAACATGTGTTAAAGACTTTCAGTATTAAGATTGTGTTGGGGTCTACACCCTTTATTAGACCACAACTTGGGTGAATGGAAGTCTATCTCCAACTGAAAAATGCATTCTCATAGTAAATTTATGATGTCAAACAACTAGAGAAGTTTAAGTTTTTATATTTGGAATTATTCAAGGGTCAAAGTGATCCAGCCAATCATAATGCTTCATTGGAGTCAGTTGTCTATCTTCTCAAAATCACTTAGGCACATAAATGTTCGTATTTTTACACTATACTGAGGGACTCGACCCTCAAGTGGTTAAATGGCCTCCAGATAACAGTAATAACCTCCTTTAATAAATTCAAGAAGATATCACATTGAAGTTTTCCAACACCCAGAAGCCCCATAAGAAATCACAGGCCTATGGCATGTCAAGCAAGTGCTAAACGAGAGCCTTCATTTGTATGTCACTTGATTCCACAAAGAAATGCTATGAGAGAAAATTTTGAAACTCGTGATAGAACATGTTGCTCTGGCCCAAGGGATGACAAGGGAATGATTCAAGTATGACATGGGTTTGCAACAACCTAGGAGCCTGGCTAAACTCTTGTAGTTAGCCAACCTCCACATTACGGCGGAGGAGTATGTCTACCCATCATATCAAAAAGCTAAGAAATTTGACCGCAACTTGCAGAAGAGAGCCTTGTGAGATAATATGTGGAGGCTAAAGGATGGACAACAACCCATATATGAAGATAGTTGGTGGCCTCGTGATTATAAATGAGCCTACAAAAACTCCCAATAAAGAGGAAATAGCCTGTCAAACTAATGAACATCGAACAAATGAGTGGTAACAAAACTCACTTAGTTGAGTGTTTTGATGACATTTTTAGTAGAAGCCATCCAAAACAATGAGTACTTCAAAATGGCTCCACTGATGAGAACTTGAGTTTTACTCTAGAACATTAATAAGTTATGTAAGTACCATAAGGACCATGACCATGACATGAAAGAGTGAAGGCACAGTAAGAGTCAGGTTAAAGAGTTAATACATGTCGAAAAAGACAAAAATTGCTCGCCCTGGACCCTACCGGGGTTTTCCCTATATACAGTAATGATTGTGAGCTTGGACATAACTGACTGAATGAACTGTTCACTGTTAAACCAACTAATCAGGTTTGATTTTTAAAGTCTTGGGTTATTTGCATAAAATTTATTGCATTTTTTTTTCCAAAAGACAATAATTTATAACTTTATAATATATATATATATATATATATATGTATATATNGAGGTCAACAGTGTGTAATTTAGTTTGAACTTTGTGTTTGCTTTACTTTCAAATTTTGCTTTTATATCTCAGTTAAATTGAGATTGAGCATAGGATATTTTTTTTCAGTGTTTTGAGTGTTGTGGCTTGGATTGCGACGTTGAATTGATGTATTAAGGTTGAGAAAATACCAAACTTAGGTGTGTTGTGTAACGTGTATTTTAACCCTTGGAATTTATATATAATTGTGATTTTTTATGTTGTGAATGTTTATTTATGTTAGTACATCATTTAATCACATAAAAGTTATGTCTAAAATGATTGAATCGATGTCGTTAAGGCTTAAAATTGATCGAAATTGCAAAAATCTAGAAATTGAACCAATTCAATAGAGCTCGGCGACGGCGCCCTTGATGCCGCCGAAGGTGGACTTTTCTCGAGACTTAGGATATTAATTCAATAGAGCTCACTGACGACGTCAAAGACCCCGCCGACGGTAAGATCCCAAAAAACACCTTTAACCATAATTTTGACCAGTCAACCGCCACTATTCATCATCCCCTTCCTCTTAAAAACAAAAACTTTGATCTAAGGCTTGAAGATCTTGGATTTGGGGGTGATTCCAAAGAATTTAGACACCGAATTTGATCATCTCTCTGTGAGAGCTTCACTCCAAACTAAAAATATTTGATTTTCCCCATAAATTTCTTCCACATTGAGAAGATCCAAAAAATTTGAAAATGTTAAGAAAATATTGGGAATAAATTCATGGAATTTAGTTTTGAACTCTTAGAGTCACTCTTAGAAGCCATTATTTGCATGTTTGAAGTATATTTTAGAATTTTTATATAGTCTTGATTAGATTGAAATGGATCCACGACAAAAGAGGTGACTTGAGTTTGACGAGTCTTGCTTCGTCAATGCAAAGGCTCAATCGAGATTTCCTTCAGTATTTGTAGGGAAGAAATGTATACAAGATCGAGTTTTGAGAGTCCGGGAGGAGAAATTGAACGAGTTATTACCGAACGGAGGTGGGAAAACTTCTGTTATACCATCAATAAGGCTGCTGCAAATATTGTGAAAGAATTTTATGCCAATGTGTTCTATTCTGAGGACGAAATCGTTCAAGTGCAGGGATTTTTTATTAAATTTAGTGCCGCCTGCATTAACTCCTTTTATGAAGTCCCAGACTCCTATAACTATCATTACGAAACCTATAGTACAATGGAAGGCCCGCTAAATGATGTCATCAACTTTCTCACTGATGGGAAAGGAACATGGAAGATAGAGCAATGAGAACGGGTAAATTTTTATGCTTCCATGTTGACTGCCACATCTAAAGTGTGACACTATTTTATTTCCTCTACTTTGCTACCTACCTATCACCATAATGAAGTAACAAGAGATAGAGCTATTCTAAATTTTTATATTCAAAATAATAGAAATATAAATGTGGGGAGAATTACTTTTAAGAATATATTGATCACGATAAGGAGTGAAACAAGTGGAGGTCTGGGACTTCCTGGCCTCATTTATGCACTTTGCCAACTTTCTGGAGTGGAAGCTGCAGATGATGAGGAATGGGTTTACCCTATGAAACCCATTAGTAAAGCTAATTTGAAGACTTATGAATCCCATGAAAAATGGAAATGGGAGTAGGAGTCAAGAACCTTCTACTAGTAGAGTATCCCCTCTACTAGTTATAACCTTCCTTCCTCTAGTTCCCCTACCCTGAATAATTTAATGAATGAGTTGACCTTGCAGAAAAAGAGTACAGAGTTAATAAATGAAAGAATTTGGGGTTTAGAATGTAGACATGATTATGATAGTGTGTACCTACAGAGGCATTCGAACTTTGAGATAGCTTACTACGAAGCTCAGGCCCGACACTACAGAGGTGAGCCTAATGTTACTTTTCCTGAATGCCCCTGATATACTAAGTATCAGCCCAATCCACCTGCTGACTAAGGAGACGAAGATATATTTTGGGATTTTGACATATGTTAGTAGTTGATGTACTTTTACTTTTATTTTTATAATTTTTGTAATAGAGATAGATGTTTGTGTGTTTGTACTTTCATTTTTATTTTTATGTTGCAATTGGATAATTTTTAATTATTATTATAATTGTTTGGTGTTGTAGTTAACATTTGTTAAGTTGTATGATGTGATTTTTATTTTACATTTTAATTGTAATTATCTTTTGCTTAGTATTATGGATGTTTTAGCGAAATATTGTGTTTGTATAATGTTTAGTTTTATACTTATTTCCAAATTTCATTACCTAGCAAATTTTGTAATGATTTATATGTATAGAGAGCTCCTACTGTTACAGAGAAGGTGAAGTAGAAATTTTGAGACAGACTGCAAAAATTTCAAAACGATGAAAATGCCAAAAATACTGAGGTATGATTTATATTTAAATTTTTTCTTTCCACTTGTATCATTCCATATTGAAAAATTTAAGTTTGGGGGAGGGAAGAAAAAGATTAACTATNTCTCATCATTCATTACCAGATTGGTTGATAATTCAAACTTTTTATAATGGAATAGTGGAATAACTTAGATTGATTATATATGTTGCGGCTGGTGGTTCTTTAATGTAAAAATCTTTTGATGAGGCTTATTTGTTAATAGAAGAGATGGCTACTAAAAATTTTCAATGACCCTATGAAAGGGTAATTCCTAAAAGAGTAGCCAATATTCATGATTTTGATGCAATATCTATGTTAGCTTTGCAGATTGATGCAATATCAAAGAAATTAGATCATTATGGAATGAATTATTCTCCAACACCTACTATGATGGAAGAGAATTCATCTGGACAATTTGTGGATGTTCAACCTTCTTATGAGACTTTAAATGCTATTAATAATAGACCTAAAAACCCTTATTCGAACTATTATAACCCAGGTTGGATAAATCATCATTTTTTTAATTCGAATAATAATTCTTCTACAAATCAACAATGGGCGAAAAACCCAATGAACCCATTAGGAAATTCATCCAACCAAGGAAATGTTAATTATAGACCTTCTCATCCTCTATGATTTAACAGTAACACTCAAATTAAGAAAAAGAAGTTGTCTATGGAAGAGAAGATATTACACATGGGCCAACAATTACAGAATCAAAGAAATTAATTAAAAATTCAAGGAAATCAGTTAAAAAATCAAGGAACTGTTATTAACAATATTGTAAATCAATTGGGGCATATCACTACTGCGCTTAGTAACCATACATTAGGAACTTTTCCTAGTACTGTGGAACTTAATCCTAAAGATCAAGGAAAAGAACAAATAAAAGTGATATAATTACAAAGTGGAAAAGAATTGGAAACAAGAGTGCAGAAAGAAATGAAAACTGAAAAAGAGAAAGTGGATACGGAAAAAGAAAAGGATCATGAATACCCAGATTTAGAATATCCACTTACACCAATGAAAATTACATGGAGAAACCTCCACCACCGTTTCCTCAAAGATTGACACAACACAAAAAGGATAAATAATTTTCTAAGTTTATAGAAATTCTTAAGAAATTAATGGTAGATATTCCCTTCGTAGAAGCTTTAGAGCAAATGCCCAATTATGTGAAGTTTATGAAAGATATTTTGAACAAGAAAAGGAAGTTCATTGATAATGAGGCTGTTGCACTTAGCGAAGAGTGTAGTGCAATTAATCTTCGTAGAAGCTTTAGAGCAAATGCCCAATTATGTGAAATTTATGAAAGATATTCTGAACCTTAGAGCAAATGCCCAATTATGTGAAATTTATGAAAGATATTCTGAACAAGAAAAGGAAGTTATTACACTTAGTGAAGAGTGTAGTGCAATTATTCAGAAAAAATTTCCTGAAAAATTAAAAGATTCAGGTAGTTTCACTATACCGTTTGCTATCGGTGAAAAATTTTATGGAAGAGCTTTATGTGATTTGGGAGCCAGCATTAATCTTATACCTCTATCAATATTCAAAAGATTAGGATTATTCAAGAGCAAAGACTTTTGGATACATTAAAAAGATATAAGAAAACTTTTGATTGGACCTTAGCTTATATTAAGGGAATCGGTCCTTCGATATGTATTCACAAAATTATACTAGATGAACAATATAAACCAAGAGTTAATCCACAAAGGAGATTAAACCCAATGATGAAATAAGTAGTCAAGAAGGAAATTTTGAAATGACACTGGAATTATTTATCCTATTTCAGACAGTGCTTGGGTAAGTCCATTTCATTGTGTTCCTAAGAAAGGAGGAGTGACTGTTGAAACAAAAGAGACTAATGAATTAATACCTATCAACAAGTTACTGGGTGGCGTATTTGCATTGATTATAGAAAATTAAACACTGCCACCAGGAAAGATCGCTTCCCTGGGTGGCGTGTTTGCATTGATTATAGAGAATTAAACACTACCACTATGAAAGATCACTTCCCTTTACCATTTTTAGACCAAATAGTAGATAGAATTGCCGGACACAAATATTTTTTTAATTTTTTAGATGGATATACCGGGTATCATCAAATTCTTATTGCTCCTGAGGATCAAGAAAAGACAACATTTACTAGTCCTTTTGAAACTTTTGTTTTTTGAAGAATGCCTTTCAGATTATGTAATGCACCTGCAACATTTTAGAGATGTATGATGTCTATATTTAGTAAGTTAATTGATGATGGATTGGAAGTATTTATGGATGATTTCTCTTTATTTGAAACATCATTTAACGCATGCTTAAATTACATTGAAAAAGTTTTTAAGTTATGCGAAAGAATTAATTTAGTTATAAATTGGGAGAAATGTCAATTTATGGTTGCAGGAGGAATTGTGTTACAGCATAAAATTTCAGAAAATGGTATGGAAGCAGACCCTTCAAAAATTTAAGTTATATCTAAATTAACACCTCTTACTAATGTAAGAGAGGTTAGGAGTTTTCTTGGACATGTTAGTTTTCACAGGTGTTTTATTAAAGATTTTTCAAAAATTACTAAACTTCTATGCCAAATTTTAGAAAAGGACAAGAAATTTGAATTTACTAAAAACTGTTTAAATGCCTTTGAGTTATTAAAACAAAAATTAATCACTGCCCCTATTATAGTTTCACCTAACTGGGGGAAACCATTTGAACTGATGTGCAATGCTAGTGACTATGCTATTGGAGCTATTCTTAGAAAAAGGTATAAAAAGATTTTTAAAGTTATATACTACACTAGTAAAACTCTTAATGATGCTCAAATTAACTATATGTTACGAAAAAAGAGTTACTGGCCATTGTGTATGCTTTAGAGAAATTTAGATCTTCTTTAATTGGGACTAAATGTTTTGTGCACACTGATCATTTGTAGAGATTAGAAAATCATGAATTATCTGACACCGATAATGAAATTACAGACTGTTTTGTTGATGAACAACTTTATAATATTATTGAGTGGAAAATACCATGGTATGCTAATATTGTTAATTATATTGTAAGTGATATTTTTTCATATATGCTGACATTGCAACAACAAAGAAAATTCATTCATGATGCGAAAGCATATTTTTGGGATGGCCTTATTTATATAAATAATGTAAGGATCTTATTAAGAGAAGATGTATACCTTATGAAGAAACTAAACTAATCGTTCAGAAATGTCAAGATTCTGAATTTGGAGGACATTTTGAGATTGATAAAACTGCTAATAAAATTTTACAAGCTGGATTCTATTGGCTTACTCTCTTTAGAGATGTTTATAGATACATAAAAACTTGTGATCGATGCCAACGAGTAGGCGATATATATAAAAGAAATGAAATGCCTCTGAATCTCATGTTAGAAGTTGAGATCTTTGCTGTTTGGGGATTAGATTTCATTAAACCATTTATTCCTTAATCTGGGAACTTATACATATTACTTGCAGTAGACTACGTTTCAAAGTGGATTGAAGCACAAGCTTTACCTCGTTGTGATGCTAAACCCTTCATATGGGAACTTATACATATTAGTTGCGGTAGACTATGTTTCAAAGTGGATTGAAGCACAAGATTTACCTCGTTGTGACGCTAAAAGTGTTCGAGATTTTTAATAAAAAATATTTTCACTAGATACGGAATGCCTAGAATGATTATCACTGACGGAGGTAATACGTTTCTATGGAACCATTTATTCCTTCATTTGAAAACTTATATATATTAATTGCAGTAGACTATGTTTCTAAGTGGGATTGAAGCACAAGAGAACTTATATATATTAATTGCAGTAGACTACGTTTCTAAGTGGATTGAAGCACAAGATTTACCCTCGGAACTTGTATATATTAATTGCAGTAGACTACGTCTCTAAGTGGATTGAAGCACAAGCTTTACCTCGCTGGTGGCGCTAAACCCTTCATATGGGAACTTATACATATTAGTTGCGGTAGACTATGTTTCAAAGTGGATTGAAGCACAAGATTTACCTCGTTGTGACGCTAAAAGTGTTCGAGATTTTTAATAAAAAATATTTTCACTAGATACGGAATGCCTAGAATGATTATCACTGACGGAGGTTAATGAAAAATATTTTACTAGATACGGAATGCCTAGGATGATTATTACTGATGGAGGATCCTACTAGATACAGAATGCCGAGAATGTTTATCACTGACGGAGGATCCCATTTTAGGAATAAATACATTCAGAGATTGGCAGAAAATTTTAATATTATTCATAGAATCTCTACTGCCTATTACTCTCAAACCAGTAGGTTAGCTGAAGTTTCTAAAATGGAGATTAAAAAAATACTTGAGAAAACTCTAAACCCCGGTAGAGTAGATTGGTCCACTAGACTGGATACCGCATTATAGGCTTACAAGACTGCTTATAAAACTCCCTATTAGAGTGACTCCTTACAGATTGATTTTTAGAAAGACTTGTCACTTAACAGTAGAATTGGAGCATAAAACATATTGGGCGATTAAAGAATTCAATTATTATTTGAAAGATGCTGGTGAGAAGAGATTGTTACAATTAAATGAATTGAAAAAATTAAGAAATGAATCTTATGATAACGACATAATTTATAAGGAGAAACTAAAGTTATGGCATGATCAGAAGATTAACTAGAAGAACTTTAAACTAGGATAAAAAGTTTTGCTTTACAATACAAGGTTGAAGTTATTTCCTGGGAAATTGAAGTCTCGTTGGTTAGGACCCTTTACTGTGACTCAAGTTTAAACTTATAGAGTTGTTGAAATTTAAGATCAAAAGAATCAGAATAGATTTAAAGTAAATGTATACAGATTAAAGCAATATTTTGAGGGTAAAAAACAAAATTTTAAAGAGATTTTAATGATCAGTCAACCTGAATAATACCTGAATAGGTAGGGCTGACGTCGTTAAACCAAGCACTTTATGGGAGGCAACCCATAGTTATCTTTATTTTTATTGTGATTATATTATTTTTATTTGAAATTATCGTAGTTTGCGGTAGTATTGAACTCTACTACTCATATTTACCCTTGAATTTGGGTATTGGCCATGTGGGGGCTCACAGTTTTGGGCTTTAATTTGGATTAAAGTTGTTAACCAAGGGTTGGGTCATGGTTAAAGCTTATAATGAGCAGTAAAAATGACACCATAGAGGTGGAAGTGCTTTGATTTAACCTTCTCTTTATCTCTTTAAAAATTAAAAAAAAATTTTACCCATGAGATAAATATCAAGCTTATCCATGGGTTGGTGGCTGGTTTTNACCCTATTGTTTTTTTCAGTGAGAACCTGAATGATTCCTTAAGGAAATACTCGATTTATGACAAGGTGTTTTATGCTATTGTGAGAGCTCTTGAACACTGGTGCCATTACCTCTTGACGAGTGAGTTCACATTTTTCATGGACCATGAAGCCTTGAAATTTTTGAACAACCGGAATAAGTTGAAGGGTAACACGCAAGTTGGTTTGATTTTCTAGTGTTATTCTAGTTCGTGCTTAAGCACAAAGCTGGGAGCCAGAACCGCGTAACAGATGTACTGAGCCGTGATTACCTGTTGATCACGTCGATGTAGGCTCGAGTTGTTGGGTTTGAGATTGTAAAAGACTTGTATGAGGAAGATGAAAACTTCAAGGAGATATGAGAGAAATGTGAGGAAAAACCTACCGAGCAGTACTACATAGTTGATGGCTACTTGTTCTACCAGAGTAAGTTATGCATTCTTAGATTTCATTGAGGAAGCCATTGTTCAAGAGAGCCACATTGGAGTGGTTGGACATTTGGCTGGGACACGAGGACATTGAGTTTTGGAGACGATATTGTTTAGGTGTTTAATCTTGTCGATTATGCAAATAGCCCATGGAGATACGAGGATTTACGTCGTGTCACGCGACAATCTCAGAACCTAAGGCGAGTTAGGACTTAAGCTGCACAACATGATTGTGCAGGAGCCTAAAGAAGGTGTGAAGATTTACGTCGCGCTGGGCGAGCTACCTCGAAGTCCTATGGGTTGTTATTTAGACTAAGAAGAGAGATTGCTGAAGAAGATCCTCTTGTTGCTCGATCCAAGCTCCTTGCTGTGCTGCCCACAAAGCTGACTCCAAGCTCCTCGTCGAAGTCACAGTCCAAAAATCTAAAGTTCAAAAGATTTTACCAGGTGTGTTTCAAGATTTTGATTTTGTTGTCATTTAAGCATTATGAGAGACTTAAAGTTGATTAGAGCGACACCGGTTATGATCCCATGATTCCTTTGTTCGGGTACCATTATTTTGTTTTGAATTTATTTAGTTTAAACGAGTTGTTAAGCTCATTTAAACTGGGAAGATCTCACTAACAACCGTGGGTTACCTCATCCGAGGGACTCCCGTAAATTCAAAAGTATGTGTTATGTTTTTTTTTTGTTTTGAAAATGTTGTTTAATTTTGAAAAATTTTGTTTTGAAAATGTTGTTGCAATTTTTGAAAATTGTTTTGTTTTGAAAATGTTGTTGAATTTTCTAAAATTATTTTGTTTTGAAAATGAAATCCCAACCAAACATGCATGATACATTAAAACAAGAGTAAATTACAGTAATAAAATGATCATAAATAAAATGTACATGTGTACCAGGCGTATCTGCTGCTGTTGTCCCTGCTGCATGGTTTGCTTAGAAAACATAATATAATTTGCAGGGAATTTAAATAAATTTGTAGGTAAAGGGAGAAAACAAAAATTCTAGTGTAAAAAGCGGCAAAACAAGTCGTAACAACAGCCAATAACTCCGAACAGGTGATCCTAAAGCTTCCTACGACTCCAGACAACAACTAGGAACTCCCAACGGTGATCCTACGACCTTCTATGGCTCCGGGCAGCAACTGGCAAGCTTACGCGGTGATCCTACGATCTCCTACGACTTCGGGCAACAACTAGCAAGCTTGCACGATAATCCTACGACCAATTACGGCTCTGGATGACAACTAGCAAGCTCGTACGATGATCCTGCAACCTCCTACGGTTCTGGGCAGCGACTAACAAGTTTGTACGGTGATTCTACGACCTCATACGGCTTCGGGTAGCAAGCTTACACGGTGATCCTACGACGTCCTACAGTTCTTAAACCCAAACAACAGCTTTCTACAGCTCTCCTACGACTCTCAAACACTCCAAACAGCAATAACATGAGCCCAAACAAAACCTACAACATTTACTTAAGCCCAAACATCCACTACATGAGTCCAAACTGCAATCGGTGATTCCAAATAGCTTTTATTAACTCACAAAACATATTTTTAGAGGCTCCAAAATAGTGAGTAAAACAGCCCCGAATGATGGGTTTAATGCCTTTAAAACAGTGAGCAAAACAGCCCCCAAATGATGGATTTGATGCCTTTAAAATAGTGAGTAAAACAGCCTCCAAATGATGGATTTGATGCTTTAAAACAGTGAGTAAAACAACCCCTAAATAATCAGNAAATGCAGAATCAGAATCCATGCACTGATGCTGAAAGATTGTGAATGTAGAATCAGAATCCTTGCACCGATCCTGAAAGATTGTGAATGTAGAATCAAAATCCATGCACCGATCTTGAAATGTCATGAATGCGAGAAATTTATGGATGGAATGTGAAAAAATATGTGGAAGCAGACCGTATCCCTGTACTGCCCTGGAAAAGTAGAATCAGAATCTTTGCACCGACCCTAAAATGTCACCTGGAGGAATCAAAATCCTTGCATTGACCCTAAAATGTCACGTGCGGGAATCAAAATCCTTGCATCAACCCCAAAATGTAGTGATTGTACAATCGAAATTCATGCACCGATTTTGGAATGTCATGAATGTTGCAAATATTTAGATTTGTGAGAAATATGCGGTTTGGTGGGAACAAATCAGGATTTGTGGGTGTTTGTGGGGGAATTCTGTAGTAAGATATGCGGCAGTGTATGAAATTTTGTGGGAGTAGGAATCGTTGCACCGACTCCAGACTGCCATGTATGTGGGAATCAAAATCCTTACATCGACCCCAGAATGCCATGTGTATGAGGGTCGAAATCCTTGCATTAACCCCGAAATATCATGTGTGCTCCTAGGAAATTGTGAGAATTGTTGTACGAATTGTGTGAATGCTGAATTTTATCGTGTTGATGTTGAGTTTATTGCAAAGTTTGTGAGGATTGTGGTAGATTCATATTGAAAGAAATTAGATTGAGGAATGTTAGGGGACTCACATCTAGCCCAAGAGCTAATCAAAGTGTCTGTGCGGGACGAGATGTGNGGCGCGTGTAAAAATAACTCATTCTTCAAGGTACTATCGGAATTGTATTCTTTCAAGTACACATAAAGATGTGTTGTTTCTAAGAACATCATAGCTCGAGAGGCTGTAACTTTGTAGCTCTGTTGTGGCAGTCGTATTTTGCTTATCACTGGTTTTGTAAAGAATGTCCACATTGTCTTTGAAAAATTGTCTTGACGTTCTTGTGATTGGAGTTGAATCTTCTAATGTTGAAAGATATTACTTCAGGGTAGAATTTTTATTAATTTGCTAATAACATAGCCATTTACTTTAGTTCTTTTTTTCTGGGCCTAAGCAGATTTCAAAACTTCTGCTCATGTGATCAAAATATTTTTTTTCCCCAAAGATATTTCTGAGTCGATTAATAGTCAACAAAAAGACACATGATCACTTAACTCTTGTCAGAGTGTAACATCAAAAGAATTTTCTTAAGGAAACTTTTCAAGTTTTATTGATTATGGGTGGATTCAGACACCAATTTTTGATTATATGTCTACCTTAAGCTTCTTCTCAGGGATACTTTCACATAATTTATTTTTTATTTGCCATCCCTCTTTTTTTGCTGAGAATTACCATATATTGTGAAGCACGTTTAATGATTTTGAATGTCTAAGCTCAAACACAAATTTTTTTTTATTTTGTGCACACCTCATGCTTTTTTTTTTCAGGGAGGTTTTAACAAATCCATTTTTCTGTATCATTTTTCTTGGCTCTTTTTGTTTTCTGAGAATTACTATATCTGATAGAACATATTTTTTTTAAAGATTTTGAATGTCCAAACTCCCCTGCTCAATAATCCTCAAATATTTCTTAAGATAAATTCTGTGATATTATAGCTCGTTCGAAAGTCAGGACCCAGTCACTTGGCAGAAAATTAAAATACTTGCGATATTCTTAGTCGATTACTTGTATTTTAATCACACTGTTTTATTCTGAAATTCACTTAGGTCCCAGTCCAAATTCTTTAAAGTGTAGGACATAGTCATTAGAGCATTAATTTCATTCTTTCCTCAAGTCTTGATATTGTCAATGCATCAAAATATTTATTTAGAGTCGCCCATTTTTCGATTGAACTTTGAATGTTCGAGTTAACTTTTTTTCTTTTCATTCGATGTAAAATTGTCTGCAGAAAATGGACAACCAAGCATTTCTCGTTTTGAATGATGTTTCAAATACTGATGAACTCTGAATAATGACAACTCCTTTTCTTTTCTTGTTTTATTGTGGTGGGAGGGTTGGGACCTACTGACAGTGATCTTGCTTGATAACCCCTTTTTTATACCAATAGTAAAAATCAAAANGAGGGAGTGACGAGGTGGCTCAAATTTTCTAAATGGTGTCAGTCTAAATTCTAGTCCTCTAAAAGAGTTAAACAAGGAAAATCTAAGGCTGGACCCTAGGCTCTAAGGAGAGAAATAAAGAACTCACTCGAGAATGAGGTCAACAAATAGACCCCCAATAGGTGTGGTGCGCGGGACAAACACACCGCACGTATTAGTGTTAACTGAAGCGATCAACAAAACCAAAGAGTTTGCTTAAGTTGATCTACTTAGAATAGACCAGATGTCGAATCAGATTTGACAATCGAACTAGAGGTGAGGTTCCCACTCGGTAGAGAAATTGAGAGTTTCTGCTTGGGATTTGTATGTGTTTTCAAATTGTGATTGTGAGTTTGAGCTTCCAAACTTGCATGCCGATTTGGCTTGTTTTGGTGTTGTGTGGAGACCTGTGAAAATGTGAGTGTAGAGATTTGCGACATTGGGTGTTGGATTTCGTAGATATTGTTGTGGGCATCGTGAAACTGCGAGCGCAGCGGTTTGTGAAAATTTATGATGTAAAACGTTTTGTGGAAGGAATCAGAATCCATGAACCGACTCCGAAAAGTCATAAATGTAGAATCAGAATTCTCGCACCGACTCTAGAATGATTGTGAATGTACAATCAGAATCCATGCCCTGATCCAGAAAGATTGTGAATGTGGAATCGGAATCCTCACACCGATCCTGAAAGATTGTGAATGTAGAATTAGAATTCTTTCACTGATCCTGAAAAATTGTGAATGTGAATGTAGAATCAGAATCCTTGCACCGTTCCTGAAAGATTGTGAATGTAGAATCGGAATCCTTGCAGCGATCCTGAAAGATTGTGAATGTAGAATCAAAATCCATGCACCGATCTTGAAATGTCATGAATGCGAGAAATTTATGGATGGAATGTGAAAAAATATGTGGAAGCAGACCGTATCCCTGTACTTCCTTGGAAAAGTAGAATCATAATCCTTGCACCGACCCTAAAATGTCACGTGGAGGAATCAAAATCCTTGCATTGACCCTAAAATGTCGCGTGCGGGAATCAAAATCCTTGCATCAACCCCAAAATGTAGTGATTGTACAATCGAAATTCATGCACCGATTTTGGAATGTCATGAATGTTGCAAATATTTAGATTTGTGAGAAATATGCGGTTTGGTGGGAACAAATCAAGATTTGTGGGTGTTTGTGGGGGAATTCTGTAGTAAGATATGTGGCAGTGTATGAAATTTTGTGGGAGTAGGAATCGTTGCACCGACTCCAAAATGCCATGTATGTGGGAATGAAAATCCTTACATCGACCCCAGAATGTCATGTGTATGGGGTCGAAATCCTTGCATTAACCCCGAAATATCATGTGTGCTCCTAAGAAATTGTGAGAATTGTTGTACGAATTGTGTGAATGCTGAGTTTTATCGTGTTGATGTTGAGTTTATTGCAAAGTTTGTGAGGATTGTGGCAGATTCATATTGAAAGAAATCAGATTGAGGAATGTTAGGGGACTCACATCTAGCCCAAGAGCTAATCAAAGTGTCTGTGCGGGAAGAGATGTGGTTCCATATCAATAGAACCATATAAACCTCATCCACATGGGACAACCGATTGAGAAGGGTGCAGTTCCATTAAGGTAAAACTAACTAAACCCCTGCACCAGAGTTCCTGTGAAAGGAAACTTTATGCTGAGAGAAGTGACATTAGTGATAGGTCGAGAGGACTCAACCTAACCAGGTCGAAATTTGAAGTTTGAAATTTTGATTGTTTTGATTTTATTTAATTTGATGTTGAGTTTATTTTTTTTTCTGTTGTGTTTTGGTGTGATCTTTGTTTATGTTTTGTGAGTTTTCTTTTTGTTGTCTTGTNAGAAGTGACACTAGTGATAGGTCGAGAGGACTCAACCTAACCAGGTCGAAATTTAAAGTTTGAAATTTTGATTGTTTTGATTTTATTTAATTTGATGTTGAGTTTATTTTTTATTCTGTTGTGTTTTGGTGTGATCTTTGTTTATGTTTTGTGAGTTTTCTTTTTGTTGTCTTGTCTTTTTTTTTTTTTAAAGATTTGGACCCAGTTTCAGACAAGTGTGGCATCAGTGCTTTGAAGGACGAGACCATGTTTTTAAACATCACAATGTGCAATACTTCTTGAGGTACCATCCGTTGATTAGTCTCATTCTTTAAGGTACTATCGAAATTGTATTCTGTCAAGTACACATAAAGATGTGTTGTTTCTAAGAACATCATAGTTCGAGAGGCTGTAACTTTGTAGCTGTGTTGTGGCAGTTGTATTTTGCTTATCACTGGTTTTGTAAAGAATGTCCACATTGTCTTTGAAAAATTGTCTCGACGTTCTTGTGATTGGAGTTGAATCTTCTAATGTTGAAACATATTACTTCAGGGTAGAATTTTCATTAATTTGCTAATAACATAGCCATTTACTTTAGTTCTTTCTTTCTGGGCTTAAACAGATTTCAAAACTTTTGCTCATGTGATCAAAATATTTTTTTTCCCCAAAGATATTTCTGAGTCGATTAATAGTCAACCAAAAGGCACATGATCACTTAACTCTTGTCAGCGTGTAACATCAGGAGAATTTTCTTAAGGAAACTTTTCAAGTTTTATTGATTATGGGTGGATTCAGACATCAATTTTTGATTATATGTCTACCTTAAGCTTCTTCTCAGGGATACTTTCACATAATTTATTTTTTATTTGCCATCCCTCTTTTTTTGTTGAGAATTACCATATATTGTGAAGCGCGTTTAATGATTTTGAATGTCTAAGCTCAAACACAATTTTTTTTTTATTTTGTGCACACCTCAAGTTTTTTTTTTCAGGGAGATTTTAACAAATCCATTTTTCTGTATCATTTTTCTTGGCTCTTTTTGTTTTCTGAAAATTACTATATCTGATAGAACATATTTTTTTTAAAGATTTTGAATGTCCAAACTCCCCTGCTCAATAATCCTCAAATATTTCTTAAGATAAATTCTGTGATATTATAGCTCGTTCGAAAGTCAGGACCCAGTCACTTGGCAGAAAATTAAAATACTTGCGATATTCTTAGTCGATTACTTGTATTTTAATCACACTGTTTTATTCTGAAATTCACTTAGGTCCCAGTCCAAATTCTTTAAAGTGTAGGACATAGTCATTAGAGCATTAATTTCATTCTTTCCTCAAGTCTTGATATTGTCAATGCATCAAAATATTTATTTAGAGTCGCCCATTTTTCGATTGAACTTTGAATGTTCGAGTTAACTTTTTTTCTTTTCATTCGATGTAAAATTGTCTGCAGAAAATGGACAACCAAGCATTTCTTGTTTTGAATGATGTTTCAAATACTGATGAACTCTGAATAATGACAACTCCTTTTCTTTTCTTGTTTTATTGTGGTGGGAGGGTTGGGACCTACTGACAGTGATCTTGCTTGATAACCCCTTTTTTATACCAATAGTAAAAATCAAAAGACAAAATCTACTATCCCTTAATAGGTAAGAGGTTTCAAACTTTATATGGTAGCTTGTACGCATGCAGTTTGAATCTGGTTTGTTATTTTCTTCGAAGGCTCCAACCGAACTGTATTCCCTTCTTCGCCAGTTGCGAAGGGGTCAAGCGGAACACTGAGATCGACAAAAATCATATTGATAGAACCTTTTTCTGGTTCCCTCAAATATTCTTTCAGGATTGTTATGTCCCCACTTTAAAGTTTCTCTTAAGCCAGTCCTTGAAGTCGAAACGGTCTTCTATGGTGTGGTCGAGCAACCTGTGATACGGGCAATATTGAGGACGATCCTTCTTGCTGGCCTCTTCTGACTTTGTCGGCGCCGACAATCTAAATTCTAGTTTTTTTAGCAAGTTGCGAACATCATTCCCACAGACTCATTCTTGAATGGATATATCTTATTCATCCGTTATGTTATTGTCAAAGGTGGCCCTCTGCCTGTGCGATAGGGCCTCTGCTGAGACAACTGCTGATCTCGTTGCTGAGGACGTTGGTATGTTAGCTGAAGCTTTTCGGCTTGTATGTGCATTGGCCGCTTGTCTTTATCAAGTGCTGCCACTGTTCCTGACTTCTTTTCAAATGTGTTCACCTGCCTTGACTTCTCGGTTCTTTCCATAAATCCCAACTGTTTGGCCTCTTCTTGCAGATTTCCAGCCTTGGCAAGTAGCTTTTCAAGTGTCTTAATTGTGAACCCTTTAAGCATAAAGACCACTGGACCGTGGATGCTCTTCAGAAGAATCTCGATCGCGTGCTGCTCCTGAAGCGGCAGCTCGCACTTCATGCTCAAGTTTCTTCATCGCAGAATGTAGCCCATCAAATTTTCGTCTGGCTTCTGTTTCTCTACCACAAGATCATCTACGGTGATGTGGTGTTGAGCCCCAGTGAACCGTTTAACGAACATGTCTTCCAATTATGCGAATGTTTTAACCTAGTCATTAGGTAAGTCTGCGTACCAATCGAAAGCAACTCCTGAAAGGCTGCTAACAAACAGTCGGAATAACAGTGCTTCGTACCCCCCTCGTTGTAGCAACTTGCTCGAAAGTGTGTAACATGTTGTCAAGGGTTTTCAGTCCCATCGAAAGTCTTGAATAACGGTGGTACGAAACCCTTTGGGTATTGTACAACATCAAACTCTTCTGGGTAAGGTCTACCCTTCAGAATCAATGCTTCTCCCTTTGATTGAGTCAGGGCTTCTCTCACCTATCGTTCCACCATCTGTTTAATGCCTTTCTTTGATATCATGTTCTGGGTTAAATTATTATTTTCATCAGCAATGTGAATGATTTCTGGCTGGTTCACCTGTGGATATGCTATCGACGATGATTTTGTCTGCCCTTGCATAGTGGCCATAGCGATCATCATTTCCTCAACTTTCTTTTCGAGGCATTCAATATGTTCGTCACGTTGCTAAATGGCCCTTTGAAATTCATCTGCGGCGTTCCCCTCGGTGGGTNTATCTTTAAAGTGTAGGACATAGTCATTAGAACGTTAATTTCATTCTTTCCTCAAGCCTTGATATTGTCAATGCATCAAAATATTTATTTAGAGTCGCCCATTTTTCGATTGAACTTTGAATGTTCGAGTTAACTTTTTTTCTTTTCATTCGATGTAAAATTGTCTGCAGAAAATGGACAACCAAGCATTTCTTGTTTTGAATGATGTTTCAAATACTGATGAACTCTGAATAATGACAACTCCTTTTCTTTTCTTGTTTTATTGTGGTGGGAGGGTTGGGACCCACTGACAGTGATCTTGCTTGATAACCCCTTTTTTATACCAATAGTAAAAATCAAAAGACAGAATCCACTATCCCTTAATAGGTAAGAGGTTTCAAACTTTATATGGTAGCTTGTACGTAGGCAGTTTGAATCTGGTTTGTTATTTTCTTCGAAGGCTCCAACCGAATTGTATTCCCTTCTTCGTCAGTTGCGAAGGGGTCAAGCAGAACACTAAGATCGACATAAATCATATTGATAGAACCTTTTTCTGGTTCCCTCAAATATTCTTTATGTCCCCACTTTAAAGTTTCTCTTAAGCCAGTCCTTGAAGTCGAAACGGTCTTCTATGGTGTGGTCGAGCAACCTGTGATACGGGCAATATTGAGGACGATCCTTCTTGCTGGCCTCTTCTGACTTTGTCGGCGCCGACAATCTAAATTCTAGTTTTTTTAGCAAGTTGTGAACATCATTCCCACAGACTCATTCTTGAATGGATATATCTTATTCATCCGTTCTGTTATTGTCAAAGGTGGCCCTCTGCCTGTGCAATAGGGCCTCTGCTGAGACAACTGCTGATCTCGTTGCTGAGGACGTTGGTATGTTAGCTGAAGCTTTTCGGCTTGTATGTGCATTGGTCGCTTGTCTTTATCAAGTGTTGCCACTGTTCCTGACTTCTTTTCAAATGTGTTCACCCGCCTTGACTTCTTGGTTCTTTCCATAAATCCCAACTGTTTGGCCTCTTCTTGCAGATTTCCGGCCTTGGCAAGTAACTTTTCAAGTGTCTTAATTGTGAACCCCTTAAGCATAAAGACCACTGGACCGTGGATGCTCTTCAGAAGAATCTCGATCGCGTGCTGCTCCTGAAGCGGCAGCTCGCACTTCATGCTCAAGTTTCTTCATCGCAGAATGTAGCCCATCAAATTTTCGTCTGGCTTCTGTTTCTCTACCACAAGATCATCTACGGTGATGTGGTGTTGAGCCCCAGTGAACCGTTTAACGAACATGTCTTCCAATTATGCGAATGTTTTAACCGAGTCATTAGGTAAGTCCGCGTACCAATCGAAAGCAACTCCTGAAAGGCTGCTAACAAACAGTCGGAATAACAGTGCTTCATACCCCCCTCATTGTAGCAACTTGCTCGAAAGTGTGTAACATGTTGTCAAGGGTTTTCAGTCTCATCGAAAGTCTTAAACAACGGTGGTACGAAACCCTTTGGGTATATCGTTCCACCATCTGTTTAATGCCTTTCTTTGATATCATGTTCTGGGTTAAATTATTATTTTCATCAGCAATGTGAATGATTTCTGGCTGGTTCACCTGTGGATATGCTATCGACGGTGATTATGTCTGCTCTTGCATAGTGGCCATAGCGATCATCATTTCCTCAACTTTCTTTTCAAGGCATTCAATATGTTCGTCACGTTGCTAAATGGCCCTTTGAAATTCATCTGCGGCGTTCCCCTCGGTGGGTAGAGGAGCATCGCGCGAGGAGGATGTGCCCCTAGTCTCAACAACGTTGATTTGTGCGAATTCTTCCTCCATGTAATCTGACGGATCGTAGTTTTCATCATCTGTATATTTTCTTCGCTCTTTGGATAACTGCGTGATGTCAGCTATGAGTTTCTCCAACGTAGCCTCGATCGACTTTACTTTGATAACTTTATGGTCAATTGGAGGTTTTTTATGAGTGTCATTTCTTTTCTTGAGTACTGGTGTAGCCGTGTGGAAGTCAATTGGAATAATTGGGTCAACCGAAATCATTTTGATAGAGCCTTCTTCAGATTCCATCAAATACTCTTTCGGAATCGTTATGTTCCTGTTTTGGAAGTTCTTCTCGAGCCACTCTTTGAAGCTGAAGCTTTTTTCTATGGTATGCCCAAGCAATCTGTGATATGGGCAGTAATTGGATTGATCTTTTATGTCGACTTCCTCTGATCTCC
>JXCR01116678.1:55979-92755 GCA_002079205.1 Phalaenopsis hybrid cultivar
TAAAATAGTCACAGTTTCTGTGATTTTTATTGGACACCTGTAAACCTCGCAATACCCTCATAATAACCTATGAATAATATCAAAATAGAACCCGCGAAGGTCATTGGAAGTTTATTGGGGTTATATGATATTGAAATTAATACCTCAATAACCTTCCAATAACCCCCTAATAACCGCGAAACGGAGGTTATTGAGAGGTTATTACGCACGCAGCTCTACGTGCGTAGTCCGTATGCAAATATTTTAGTTGCCAAATTTTAAGTTATGCCACCAAACCCCACCTCATTGGGGGCACCTGCATTGTTACCCGTTGCCACAACACTACTAAACATACGATCTAATTTATCTTCTAACTCAAGATTGATGCCACTGTATTCAAATTTTTTTGTAGCTGATACTACCTACAAATTCATATGACATGTTGATCGATTTGAAAGAAAAATAAAAAATAGTGGAGATTTCAAAAATGCACCGCCAGTCTCTCTGCCCTCCGGTCTTCTGAAACATCAATTGTTCTCTTTATCGGATCCCAATCCAAGTTAGTGTGTCCTCGCTTCAATTCTTTCTAAATTTAAGAATTTCTTGGCTTATTAAACTTTTTAATATTTTTTTTAAAAAAATAAAAAAGATGCATCAGTGGAGGAAGAGTATTTTGGTCCGCATTTTTAAGAATAAAGGGATGCACTAGAGTGTGCAAATTATAAAGGAATTTGGTTATTGTGATATAAAATAAAATTATGGAATAGAGTAATTGAACATAGGTTACGACGTGATACATATATTTCTGATAATCAGTTTGGATTTATACTGGGCAAGTCTACTATGGAAGCTATGCATTTATTGAAAGATTTGATGGAGAAGTTCAGAGAGAGTAAGGAGGGTGTATATATGATTTTTATTGATTTAGAAAAAAACTTACAATAAGGTTTTAAGAGAAGTTTTTTTTGAGAGTTTTAGAAAATAAATGCGTTGATATAACTTATATTCAAGTCATTAAAGATTTGTATACTAGAGTTGTTACTCGTGTTCAAACATGAGGATTGATCAAGTTTTTTTTTTTTAATTTCAGGTGGATTACATTAGGGATTGGCTTTAAGCCTGTATATTTTTGCTTTAGTTATGGATGGTTTTACGGGAAGTTTACAGGAGGATGCATTTTAGTGTATGCTTTTTGTTGATGATATCCTTCTTGTGTATAAAACTAGAGAAGAGTTTAGGAAACACTTGAATTATGGAGGTTAATTTNTCGTTTGTTTGTTTTTTGCAGTTTGAAAACAATTGTGTTGTTGTTGTTTCTAGATAAATGATCATTTTGCCCCTAGATTGTAATGTTGTTTGCAACAATACAGTTCATAGTTTAAATCAAATATCCAGTGCAGAACATTAACAAGTTGAATAGACACCTCTCTAAATAGTAACATGATTACCAAAATTAGGAAAACGACTATTGAAATATAAATTAATAATATGATAACATTACTTTTAAAATGCAAACGATGTATGTTACAAGATAAGCCGTTCTACAGGGAAACTTCCCACGCTCGATCACTCACGATGATGAAATTTTCTAGCCCATCTGTCCGCATAAAATAGTCACAGTTTCTGTGATTTTTATTGGACACCTGTAAACCTCGCAATACCCTCATAATAACCTATGAATAATATCAAAATAGAACCCGCGAAGGTCATTGGAAGTTTATTGGGGTTATATGATATTGAAATTAATACCTCAATAACCTTCCAATAACCCCCTAATAACCGCGAAACGGAGGTTATTACGCACGCAGCTCTATGTGCGTAGTTCGTATGCAAATATTTTAGTTGCCAAATTTTAAGGTATGCCACCAAACCCCACCTCATTGGGGGCACCTGCATTGTTACCCGTTGCCACAACACTACTAAACATACGATCTAATTTATCTTCTAACTCAAGATTGATGCCACTGTATTCAAATTTTTTTTGTAGCTGATACTACCTACAAATTCATATGACATGTTGATAGATTTGAAATAAAAAAAAAAATAGTAGAGATTTCAAAAATGATCACCGCCAGTCTCTCAGCCCTCCGGTCTTCTGAAACATCAATTGTTCTCTTTATCGGATCCTAACCCAAGTTAGTGGGTCCTCGCTTCAATTCTTTCTAAATTTAAGAATTTCTTGGCGTATTAAACTTTTTAATATTTTTTTAAAAAAATAAAAAGATGCATCAGTGGAGGAAGAGTATTTTGGTCCGCATTTTTAAGAATAAAGGGGTGCACTTGAGTGTGCAAATTATAAAGGAATTTGGTTATTGTGATATAAAATAAAATTATGGAATAGAGTAATTGAACATNGTAGCTGATACTACCTACAAATTCATATGACATGTTGATCGATTTGAAAGAAAAATAAAAAATAGTGGAGATTTCAAAAATGCACCGCCAGTCTCTCTGCCCTCCGGTCTTCTGAAACATCAATTGTTCTCTTTATCGGATCCCAATCCAAGTTAGTGTGTCCTCGCTTCAATTCTTTCTAAATTTAAGAATTTCTTGGCTTATTAAACTTTTTAATATTTTTTTTAAAAAAATAAAAAAGATGCATCAGTGGAGGAAGAGTATTTTGGTCCGCATTTTTAAGAATAAAGGGATGCACTAGAGTGTGCAAATTATAAAGGAATTTGGTTATTGTGATATAAAATAAAATTATGGAATAGAGTAATTGAACATNTCAAAGTTGTTCGAGAGGCTGCTATCTGATTTAGACTTGTGTGAACTATTTTTAAGCCGACAACTATGATTCATATTTATTGCAGATGAAGATTTAAAGTTTAAAAAATATTGTCAGATGAAAATTTAGAGCAAATAAAGTTAAGCTGTCAAACTGGCATTATCAAATATAGAAGTATNATTATAGAGAGATGACGATGTTGCTGTGGTAGCAACCTCATAGACTCCATTCCGTAGGTAGCAGGCAACTGGTGAAGAGGTGAGGTCTCACGTAATCCTGTCTTTTCCAGTCGAAGGGCGGTGTCAGTAGTAGGCAACTCTGCGGCTTTCGCCTTCTCGACCCTTAGAATTTTCTGGTTGCGCCTCATTTTCTGTGTCTTGGTCAGTCGCAGGAAATTTGAATTGGACCCATTCTCGAATACAGAAAACGGAGGGGCAAAAGCATCGGCTAGCTCTTCTTTGTACAAATCTCCTATCCTTTGTTTAGCAGAGCGACTGGTGCAGAGGGTGTGAATCCAGTGGTAGAAGCATAAGCAACCCTGGATGTAGTCCTAACGCTCCTAGCAGCAACCTTTACAGCAACAACAAAGTTCTTTTCACAATGTTGATTTAACAATTCTGGATAGTTTATATGTTTTGATGATATGATTTTTTTCCACGATTCTGAGTATAAATATGAATGAATTATGAAATCTAATGCATCACGTGTGTTTGTAATAATTTAGTTAGAATAGTTCATCACCCACTTGGTTATGATTCTGCAAAAGACGAGTGTTGGTGAGACTTNTTACGATTCTGAGTATAAATATGAATGAATTATGAAATCTAATGCATCACGTCTGTTTTTAATAATTTAGTTAGAATAGTTCATCACCCACTTGGTTATGATTCTGCAAAAGACGAGTGTTGGTGAGACTTAGTCTGGACGAATTGTCCGTCTCTGTCGCACCTCAGTCGACCTTTAATAAAGGGGCCAGTTGGGGCGTGACACCCTTCATATTCTTTTTTCTTCATATTCTATTCCCTTCATATTCTATCCCTATCCTATTCTAACTAATATTATATATATATATATATATATGATGTTTATTTGCTTAGGGTGCAACTTTGATTGTTTTTTTATTGCAGATTGCTGCATTTGGGCATCTCTTCTTTCCTCGGGCTGCATCCGACGGAGAGAAGGTGCTCTAGCTGTTAATCGTCCGAGGTGGTGATTAGCTTTACTTGTTCTTCTTTTCTTGTTGCCTCCCAGTTTACCAGCGTCACCCCTGCTCGCAGCCACCTTCCCTCCAGTCCCTTCCAACAGGCCGTCGTTACTTCCTGCTTCCTCCAGAACTGGGGCACCTGCCTCCAAAACCTTCCAGCAGGCTGCTGTTTCTTTCTGCTCTCTACAGCACTGTTGCACCTGCCTTCAGTCCCTTCCAGCAGGCCAGGGTTACTTCCTGCTCCGTCCAACACTGCCACACCTACCTCTAGTCCCTTCCAGCAGGCCGCCGTTACTTTCCGCTCCCTCCAGCACTGTCGCACTTACCTCTAGTACCTTCCAGCTGGCTGCCATTACCTCCGCCCTCCAACACCGCTGCACCTCTCNTGCTTGCAGCCACCTTCCCTCCAGTCCCTTCCAACAGGCCGTCGTTACTTCCTGCTCCCTCCAGAACTGGGGCACCTGCCTCCAAAACCTTCCAGCAGGCTGCTGTTTCTTTCTGCTACCTACAGCACTGTTGCACCTGCCTTCAGTCCCTTCCAGCAGGCCAGGGTTACTTCCTGCTCCATCGTCCAACACTGCCACCCCTACCTCTAGTCCCTTCCAGCAGGCCGCCGTTACTTTCCGCTCCCTCCAGCCCTGTCGCACTTACCTCTAGTACCTTCCAGCTGGCTGCCATTACCTCCGCCCTCCAACACCGCTGCACCTCTCTCCAGTCCCTTTTAGACTTGACACTCTCACCCTGGAGGGCTGTTTATGTCTTTTGTGTTATTTTATTCTTATTTTGAGTAGTTGTTGTAACCTTTTTGACTTTCAATAATAATATTTTATTTCTATTGTGATTTTGGGTTAACTCCTGTATCTATTGGTCGTAGGAATATATCCTTTAAATTGGTGTCCAGTAACTGGATGTGAATCTGACTGAACCGCTAAAACACGTTGATTATTTTTTCCTCAATTTATCAGTAGTTCCTATTTTATGCAATTTTGTTTCATTATAGAAAACTGTAAAATTTTTTTCTAGTTTATTTTGTTAAAACTTTTGATGTAATGGATTTTTTATCAATCATGATTTTATGTTTCTGCTGTTTCTCAGACTATGTGGTGTTGGGTCTGATGCATTTGCTGTATTTTTATATCTATAATTAATATTTGTTCAGTCTGACTTGTCTCTATCATGAACTAAGTTTATCGGCTGTATCCATGCATAGCCCTCTTTCAATTTGCTTTTCTTTTTCTCTTCATACAGGCAACATTTTATCCTGGATTATGTGAGCCAACTAGTCAAGGTGGATTAGGATTTGACTATTGGGTAAATGTTTCTGTCACTAACATGTGGCTTTGGCTTCTAGTAGACGTTCCTCAGCATGAGTGGAGCATGAATAAGGTACCTCTTGAGAATTTATTTTTACACTTTGATGCTTCAAAGAGCAGGATTAAGAGTCAAAATAAGAAATCAAAATTAAAAAAAAAAAAACACTATAATTATCATTGTTTTTTGGTGCTTTCTGATAATGCCATAAACTTGTTTCTCTAAGGAGCCTTTCTTATTCCCATTCTATTTTTGAGCATATCTTATTCTAAAGTGCTTTTTGAATTTTTAACTTTTGATCTAGGAATCAATACAAACATCCCAACTTTCATTTTTTTGCTGTAGAGTTTTGTTTCCACTTACATGGTACAAATCACGTGAGTGTGAGCTTCATTGTTTCAATTATGCTAACAAATTCAACACTTACTTGAAACATCCTTTACTTATCTAATTGTCCGAAGTCTTTGGAAAATCTATTTGCTTCCTTGATGGCATTTGCATGATATTGAAGAATTAATTTCTGGCTTGGCTTGTATGATCATAGGCATGAAAGGATAAGGGACGTAACACGTGGTGTCATGATTGTGATGAACGTATCTATTTCTAGCTATTCATTTAAGTAGACAAAAACACTAACAATTCTCTTTAAAAGAATATTTTTCCAAATACAATGATGGTAAAATTGTATGTGTTTCATGCTATTGCAGGCTTCAAAGATTTGTTCCCCGAACTGTCGGCGTTGAGAGAGAGCTTTTTTATTTGGTAATCCAGGTCAAATTTTTAAAAGGTAGATTGGTTTGTAGATAATACACTACCCAAAGATATCACCCTTATTATGTGAGGACTTCTTGATCTGGGTTCAAGGTTTCCCGTATGGGTTTGCCTTTATGATTAATTATCCCTCTCGATAATGGGAGAACAATTTTAATTATGGCTAATTATTAAGTTGAATATTTATCGTATAAGAGTAGTAGACTTGGGGTTTTAGATTAATTAATTTATCATCTTGAGCTTAAAGTGGATCATGGGGCAAACGATGCAAACTCAATCAAAATTTCATGGTTTTGTCGTCCCGGGTGTTTTCCTTAATCTAAGTTGGAAGAGGTTGTCGACCCAACATGATTGAACAATTATTGTCAGTAACTATGGGTTGTGTGGTCCAAGGGACTCTTGTTGATTTAGGGTGGATGTTTATCTGAGAGGATAAATTTTGAGGGTCTGTTTGGGGCAACTGCGCTGCCGTGCAACAGCTGTGGCAGGAAGCTACTGCATAGAAGTTGGTCGTTTGTTTGTTTTTTGCAGTTTGAAAACAATTGTGTTGTTGTTGTTTCTAGATAAATGATCATTTTGCCCCTAGATTGTAATGTTGTTTGCAACAATACAGTTCATAGTTTAAATCAAATATCCAGTGCAGAACATTAACAAGTTGAATAGACACCTCTCTAAATAGTAACATGATTACCAAAATTAGGAAAACGACTATTGAAATATAAATTAATAATATGATAACATTACTTTTAAAATGCAAACGATGTATGTTACAAGATAAGCCGTTCTACAGGGAAACTTCCCACGCTCGATCACTCACGATGATGAAATTTTCTAGCCCATCTGTCCGCATAAAATAGTCACAGTTTCTGTGATTTTTATTGGACACCTGTAAACCTCGCAATACCCTCATAATAACCTATGAATAATATCAAAATAGAACCCGCGAAGGTCATTGGAAGGTTATTGGGGTTATATGATATTGAAATTAATACCTCAATAACCTTCCAATAACCCCCTAATAACCGCGAAACGGAGGTTATTACGCACGCAGCTCTATGTGCGTAGTTCGTATGCAAATATTTTAGTTGCCAAATTTTAAGGTATGCCACCAAACCCCACCTCATTGGGGGCACCTGCATTGTTACCCGTTGCCACAACACTACTAAACATACGATCTAATTTATCTTCTAACTCAAGATTGATGCCACTGTATTCAAATTTTTTTTGTAGCTGATACTACCTACAAATTCATATGACATGTTGATAGATTTGAAATAAAAAAAAAAATAGTAGAGATTTCAAAAATGATCACCGCCAGTCTCTCAGCCCTCCGGTCTTCTGAAACATCAATTGTTCTCTTTATCGGATCCTAACCCAAGTTAGTGGGTCCTCGCTTCAATTCTTTCTAAATTTAAGAATTTCTTGGCGTATTAAACTTTTTAATATTTTTTTAAAAAAATAAAAAGATGCATCAGTGGAGGAAGAGTATTTTGGTCCGCATTTTTAAGAATAAAGGGGTGCACTTGAGTGTGCAAATTATAAAGGAATTTGGTTATTGTGATATAAAATAAAATTATGGAATAGAGTAATTGAACATAGGTTATGACGTGATACATATATTTCTGATAATCAGTTTGGATTTATACTGGGCAAGTCTACTATGGAAGCTATGCATTTATTGAAAAATTTGATGGAGAAGTTCAGAGAGAGTAAGGAGGGTGTATATATGATTTTTATTGATTTAGAAAAAATTTACAATAAGGTTTTAAGAGAAGTTTTTTTTGAGAGTTTTAGAAAATAAATGCGTTGATATAACTTATATTCAAGTCATTAAAGATTTGTATACTAGAGTTGTTACTCGTGTTCAAACAGGAGGATTGATCAAGTTTTTTTTTTTAATTTCAGGTGGATTACATTAGGGATTGACTTTAAGCCTGTATATTTTTGCTTTAGTTATAGATGGTTTTACGGGAAGTTTACAGGATGCTTTTCGTTGATGATATCCTTCTTGTGTATAAAACTAGAGAAGAGTTTAGGAAACACTTGAATTATGGAGGTTAATTTAGAGTCTAAAGGCCTTCTTTTGAGTAGATCTAAGATTGATTATATAGAATCTAATTTTAGTAGTAGTAGATTTAGTGGCAGAGTTGTAACAGTGGGTGATTAATTCATTAAATGGAGTATATATTTTAGATATCTAGGGTTTTGTGTTCAAAGTGACAGTGATATAGATGAGGATGATATTGGTAGAATTCAAGCTGGATGGTTGCAGTGGATGAATGCATCAGACCTATTGTGTGATTTAAAAACATCGCTTAGCCTTAAATAAAAGTTTTATAAAATGACGGCGAGTTCTGCAGTGTTTTTTGGCGCATAATGTTGTCCTATAAAATAGAGACATAAAACTATGTTAACAATTGTTGAGATGAGAATGCTTAGGTGGATGAGTGGCTTTCCACATTTAAACAAAAAATATATCTATTAAAGGGTTTGTAGCTCCTGTGGTAAACAAGATTAGAGAGAGTCGTCTTAGATAGTTTGGTCACATTAAACGTCTACCATCTGATAATTCGGTTAGGAGAGTAGATGTTTTAGATTCGACTTATATGAAGAAAGGTAGAGATAAACCTAAAAAGACTTGGGCTTATTGTATAAAAAATGATCTTAATTTATTCAAATGAAATAAAAATATGACACTCAATAGGACACAGTGGAAAAACAGGATTTGTGTAACCATTCCCACTTAGTGCAATAAAGGCTTGTTGTTGTTAGGATTTGGCTCATGAGAACCTATATCGTTTTATAGCTCCTGTTCAGGTTGTGCAAAGAATGAATGCATATTTATTCTATCAGGATGTCCTTTGGAATGTCCATGCCTATAAGATTGACTTACCAAGAGAGTATACCATTTTAGATACTTTCAACTGGGTTGAACTAACCACTATGGGGAGATAAGCTTCGACAGATGATGTTAAAGCTCCCCCAACCTCGAGATATTGACGTGGAGCTGCCCACAATGAGTTCCGCGACTTCGCCCCTTCTTTTGTGCTACAATTCTAGTTGCTGTCTCGCGTGGAGCGGTCATGCAAGGAGCCGTTTGTGATCCCTACTACGGTTCCATTGGAGTTTTCGGCTCAGACCGCTTCAAGTGGGTTGTTCGACACTTCCTCTTCGTGGATTTCTCTCATATTTAGTGCGGGGACCACTCCTCTTTACCCTAAGACTATATATTTGTTATTTTTGCATGTTTAGGATAGTTTTATGTATGCTTATGTTCGGGAGAGCCGTCAGCTGCTAGTGCTCCCCTTCTAGGACTATATCCAGAGGCGAGAAGGTGTTCTGGCTGTAACTTGTCTGAGGTGGTGACTTTCTCCAAGGGTTCGAGTAGTGCTCTGACTATAGCTCGATCTCGTAGGGATATTTATCTTTATCCAACTCCTTTGCAACCTTTCCAACCATCCCCTTTCTGCCGCAGTTCCTTGGCAGCCCTCCCTTTGCTCTCCCGTAGTCCACCACCTCCCCCTTCGCTTCCCCTCGCTGCCCNGTTGGAGTTTTCGGCTCAGACTGCTTCAAGTGGGTTGTTCGACACTTCCTCTTCGTGGATTTCTCTCATATTTAGTGTGGGGCCCACTCCTCGTTACCCTAGGACTATATATTTGTTATTTTTGCATGTTTAGGATAGTTTTATGTATGCTTATGTTCAGGAGAGCCGTCAGCTGCTAGTGCTCCCATTCTAGGACTATATCCGGAGGCGAGAAGGTTTTCTGGCTGTAACTTGTCTGAGGTGGTGACTTTCTCCAAGGGTTCGAGTAGTGCTCTGACTATAGCTCGATCTCGTAGGGATATTTATCTTTACCCAACTCCTTTGCAACCTTTCCAACCATCCCCTTTACTGTAGCAGTTCCTTGGCAGCCCTCCCTTTGCTCTCCCGTAGTCCACCACCTCCCCCTTCGCTTCCCCTCGCTGCCCCAGCTCTCCACTTCGTTGCCCCTTGCTGTCCCAGCCTTCCACTTCAATGTCGCTGCTATCCCAGGCCTTTCGCTTCGCTGCCAATGCAATTCAAGCTCCGCTTTAGCTGTCCCAGCAACTCACAACCCATTTCAACCTTGACCACCGCTTCCCAACCACCATGCTCATCTCCACCACCCCACTAATTGACCCTAGCGTGTGTTTGCGACCTATTTATTGTAATTTCCCTTGCAAGCATGTTTGGTTGTAATTGTTTTTTTGCTTTTAGCATTAATATTTATTTATTTTATTGGGTTTTGGGTTAACTCCGATATCATTGTTGCCAAAATATGTATGCGTGTTTATATATGAATTTAGATGTGATGTTTCTTAGTGCTGGAATCAAAACTTGACTTAATTTTTNTCCTATTTATTGTAATTTCCCTTGCAAGCATGTTTGGTTGTAATTGTTTATTTGCTTTTAGCATTAATATTTATTTTTTTTATTGGGATTTTGGTTAACTCCGATATCATTGTTGCCAAAATGTGTATGCGTGTTTATATATGAATTTAGATGTGATGTTTCTTAGTGCTGGAATCAAAACTTGACCTAAGTTTTGTTGAAACAGGGTTCCATGAATTGCGGCATACTTCGTATTAATTAAATTTTGTGTCTACTTCAAAGATACTGTTTTAATTTTCATTGAGATTTAGAGTTTATTTGAAATATTCCGTGTAAATTCTTCTTTAGTTTGTTTATTTTATCCTTGGCGCTGAACACTTTTGATGATGAATTTCCGTTTACCGTGTGGCCATGATAACAATTTTTAATGCTGTGATTGCAACTTATTCACATNCTACTTGAACTATTCCGTGTAAATTCTTCTTTAGTTTGTTTATTTTATCCTTGGGGCTGAACACTTCTGATGATGAATTTCCGTTTACCGTGTGGCCATGATAACAATTTTTAATGCTGTGATTGCAACTTATTCACATTGTTGTTTTGGTGAGTTGCATTTTAAGGTGTCTCGTAGTTAAATTTGGCATTAATGCTTCTAGTCAAGGTTGCATGTGCAGACAATCATAAATACTCATTTGAATTGAGGTATTAATTTAAGGGCATTTACATACATTCCACCCAATTCCTATGTATTTACATATTTAACTTCTATACTTTAAATTTAACGTTTATAACACCAAATTCTTTCATATCACATCAAAAATATCACCATTTTTAAGTTTTAAAAAGTGAAATACACCTTCTGATGCATAGGTAAGGCGTTTTGTCTGTAAATCTTTAATTTAATAAGTTTCTATTGTTTAAAGTATTGATTTTACGTGTGTTGAATATCTCTGTTAGTTACTTTGCTTAACTATGAATGAGAATCAGGCGTCATGGATACATATAAAATACAATTTTTTTATTTAATCCACAAAGGTGGCAACTTCCATATTTGTTATTTCACCTCTAAATGAATTTTTATCTTGTGCAGATTGTGGATGTACTCGTCAAAAACAGTCAAGGAAGTGATAAGATGCTTGTCTATGTTGAAAACCATAACCAGGTTCCTGTTTTTAGAATAAAATATTGGCTTTGTTAGCATTCAAGTTTTAACTAGCTTGTAAAGTAGCTTAGCGTTTTAAGCAAGTTGATAGTCATTATGTAATTAAGATGTCTAGTTGGCTTTCTTCCATCTCTCTTCATTCTTCATTTTGCCAACGCAAGCTATTAGGTAATTGTAGCTATTTATTTATTTATTTTTTTTTTTGTGAATATTTAATGTTTCAAAGTTTTATTTAGCATCCATTTATTTATTAATAGTTTCTTATAGTTGTTTATGTCTTACCTTCACATCTATCATAATATGGCAGTCCATGTCAGGCGGAAGGTCCTTTGCAGATATTCTATTGAGCAAACAAGCACATAAGTCCTCCAAAAGAGAGGATATGGTTTTAAGAGGTTCTTCATTACTCAAAGTATGCCACTATTTTACTTAGTGTTTTTGATGTTTTATTTGTTTACTTTTGCCTTGTTATTTTGAAAGTGCATAGTAATGCCTTTTTTATCCATATGAAAATATAGATTCAAGAAATGCGCCAAGTAATAAGAAGATTGACTTGTCTCGATGGTTATATACTATGCGTCATATGTATTCCAAATTTATGTCTACATATCCATTTGTAGGTAACTAGGTATATATTATGTTGTTTTAGTTGGTTTAATGGGTTTACATATCTTAAATATTTTATGTAGAAGAGTAGTGATATTATATGAGATTTAATTTATAGAGTTATGATTCAATTTTCAATATGGACAAATGCTCAAGGAGGAATATCATTGAAAAACAAAGAGAGTTTCAATAAATTGCAATTCGTAAATCTATGTTATATGAATTTGATTGGTGCAGTAATTTCTCATATACAACAAAGTTGGTGTGGTAGAAATGAGGATATAATATGGGTGTCTCAAAATTAGGAATGTTGATCGGATAATTTCTATATTACAGGATTAGTTGGTGTAGTGGTTATTATAGATTACATGATGACTAGATAATTAGGGTTTATTTTGTTTGGGATTAGAAATGAGAATATATTATGGATGGGTCTCAAAATTAGGATTGTTAATTGGATAATTTCTATGGTACAGGGTTAGTTGGTGTAGCTGTTATTAAAGATTACATAATGACTAGATAGAAGGTATTTATTTTGTTTGGGATTAGATGGTGCTTAAGCATTTTAAACCATCATAATATATTTGGAGTTTTTTACTTAATTAAGCAAATTTTAAGCCATATTTTTCTAAAAGTTTGGTTAAGCTTAAACCCAACAATTAGATTTTTTATTTTGTTACATGACAAAATTTACCCTAGTTTTTGAAAAAGTTCGCTAGGCTTAGGGTCTGTTTGGGGCAGCTGCAGCTTATTGAATAATATGCTGATAAACTGATTAAAAATAATTTGTTGATAAGCTAGGTGTGTTAGCTATTACAAACTTTTATTTTTTTAAAAAAGCCTGACCGTAGCCAGAAAGCTGCCACCGCACCTAGAAAGGTGCGGTGTGAAAATGCTTTTTTCAGCATTTTGAAAACGCATAAACTGTCAAAACATAGTTTACCCAAACAGGTCTGGTGCATTTTCAAAACGCCACTGCACCAAATAAGCTGCCTCAAACGGGCCCCTAATCTCATCTGTAATAATCATGTGAATGATAGCCAATGATATTGCTTGTTTGGTGCCATTAGGTTCATGAAACGAATGATGAAAAATCTTAATTATTCAAAGGCGATGTTGAGATCCTTTTGGTGATTACAGTATGTAGCTTCATCAATTGGACATAGTTTCTTTGTGAGAAATAAAAGTAATGGACATTATTTCTTCTTTTAGATCCAGCAAAATTAGACTCCATTGTTTCTAAAGAAATGCATGAACTTTCCTTAGTTCTTTATGGATAATTTTAAAATTAAGGATGATTGATGAGGAAGAGGTAGCATCTGTAATAATTTGAGAAAATTTTGTAGCGTTTACAAGCGTTTTTTGGTAGAGTGACCTTAGTGATGATCTTTGAGCTTGTTGGTGATGTGATTGCCATAAATGAGAACTTCAAGCATGTCGATTGACTCTGTCCCCTCCCCTCTTTCACACAGATAGCTAGGAAAGAAGCAATTTATCTTAGGCTGGGCCAGACTTTACCGACATTTCTTTATGACCCGTTTGGGGCGGTTGTTTTGGCGTGGTGCGTTTTGAAAATGCCGTATGAAGCATTTGGAAACTGCGGTGCAGTGACTTTTCTAAATAATTTATGTTAAATGCAAGCCTCGGGTTCTACCCCACGGTCCGCTTTTCTTCCCAAATTTATTACTCCGCTGCCCTTTGATATCCCGAGACGGCTCCCTTCTCGCGCTTCTGCCCTAGATAACTCCTTTCTCGATTGCTCGTCTCTCTCGCGGCTTTCTCGCGCTTCTCTTCGGTGGCAACATGTTGCTTTTCTCCTCTGTCTTCCCTCCGAGCTACGTTGGTAACGGGTTGCCTTTCTACTTTCCGTTTTCCCTCTGATCTATGGCTTTGTTTGGTTACCGTCCCGTCCGTCCTCCCATGCTATCACATATTAATTTTTGATGGAAAGGTCTTCTCTTTGGGATTTGTGGTTTTCTCATTTGCAGTTTGAAGTGAAAATTTAGATTTTGCGATTTGTGACTTTCTCTTTATGATTGAGAATTTGAATTTTGCGATTTTTTTAGTTAATGCGTTTACGCTTGCCACGATCAAACAATTGTGAATGTGATAAAAATGAAGAAAATAGAATGGGGTTTTATCTTTGCCTTTGATGTTTGAGTGAGAATTTGAAAAATGGATGAAAGGAGAAGGTGCTTGATTTGTGGATAACAACGGTTTCAGATGTTCTGTATGTAATTGTCTCAACTGAGAAATTTGGAATTGGGTATTATGTTTACCTTTGATGTTTGAGTGAGAATTTGAAAATGAATGAAAGAGAATGCTTGATTTGTTGATAGCAATGTTTCGGGTGCCCTGTATGTAATTGCCTCAAATGAAAAATATGGGATGGGGTTTCTGAGTGAGAATTTGAAAAATGTATAAAAGAGGGTGCTTGATTTGTTGATAACATTATTTTGGGTCAACTACATAGAGGGAACCCAAAACTAATGCTTGTTTTTTGGTGTGGTATTGGTGTTGGTGTTGGTGTTGGTGTTGGGGTAGCTGTGTGGTGTGTTGTTGATGTTGGTGGTGTTGTTGTTAATGTGGTGGTGGTGATGATATGTTGATAGTGATTGCGATGTGTTGGTGGTTGTGTGGTGTGGTAGTGGTGTTGGTGTCGGTAGTGGTGTTGTTGTTGTGGTATTGGCGTGGTGTTATTTTGATGTTTGTGGTGGTGTGGTAATGTGATGGTGACAGTTGTGTGGTGTGGTAGTGGTTTTGCGGTGATGTTTCTTTTCATTTACCCCTTTGAGTTGTGATATTTTAAATTCATTTGTATGTGGTATAAAGATGCCAACTTAATATTTTGCAACCTCTGTCTTAAGGAGGTAGAATTGGGAAATAGACCAACATCCTAATTTAACAATGAGGGCTGGCAAAAGATTATGAAAAAGTTCAAAGAATGAACAGGAAGGGAGTGCAATAGGATGCTATTGAAAAACAAGTGGGATCAATTAAAAAAAAATTGAAAATTTTGAGAAGAATTGAAGTGAGGATCCGGCTTTTCAGCAGCAGCTTCCTGGCACAACTGTTATGCAGCAGTTTTTTTAATAAGCTAGAGCTACCCCAAACAGACCCTTAATTTATCTAACTATGAGCTTCATGTGATTATATTTATAAATCTGATAGAACTTAAACTTACAATTTTACCAAATAGTTTATGAGCTCATGTTTGCTTTTCTTTTTAACATACTAGATATTTTACTTAGCAAATTTCATCTCTATAAATCTAACTTTTCTTTTAAGGTTGAAGTAAGTCTTTAAAGAAATAGGCTGTACCAGAGTAACCAAAAAAACAATTGAAAAAATAATATTATTACGATAAGCAAATAAGTGGTTACAATCAAACTCACTTGAAAGGGAAAAATAAAACACATGAAATGCAGCTCACGTTAGGGCGAATCCCGCGTGATGGTGGTGACGGTCAGAGGGCTTGGAGAGGTGAGGACAACGTAGGGAAGGGGTTTCTGGCTTGTAGATGAGGGGAGACATTGATTATTGGTAGCTGGAACAACAGGGCAGCAAGGGAAGGCAGTCCAAATTTCAGTAGTTTGCTGTTTGGGGCTGCTAGACAGCAAGAAATCAGCATAGGGAAGGTGTTACGGGCTGCGGCCGCGAAGGTGAAGGACTGGGACTGCAAAGACAATGAAGCGGTCAGCCGAGGCCGTGGCTGGGAAGGTGAAAACTGTAGTAATACAGTAGGGACAGCTGGTCGGGGGAGGCTTGAAGGCTACGGGATACCAGAAACAGTAACAAAGAGGGCTGGCGGCTAATTTGGAAGGAGGACAATAGGGATTGTGGAAGGAAGTTGGTTGGAAAGAGGAGAACTGCAGGAGTGAATAGCAACTGCGGCTTTGTTAGGCTGCTGTAACAAGGAAAGAGGCATGACAGCGAAGCGAGGGGTGTTGTAAGGGAAGGTCGGAATAAATACTCCCTTGGGAATGAGCTACAACTAGAGTACCACTCGACTTTTGGAAGGTCTTCGTCTCGGATGAGCCACAATCTGAGCACCACCTGCCTTTGGATATAACCCTAGAACGGAGAAATCAGGATGGTGATTGCTATCCTGANTGGTCGGAATAAATACTCCCTTGGGAATGAGCTACAGCTAGAGTACCACTCGACTTTTGGAAGGTCTTTGTCTCGGATGAGCTACAATCTGAGCACCACCTGCCTTTGGATATAACCCTAGAACGGAGAAATCAGGATGGTGATTGCTATCCTGAACAGAAGCATGACGAAACTAAAAATTTAAACATAATAATCAAATATTTAAGTCCTAAGTAATTAGGGTTGAGCCCATTTTTGAATGGAGGTACCAAATCCACGTAAGGATTGTCTTCCTCCCGGTATAAACCGGTCCAAGTCGCCCAAGTTTCACTGCAACTTGTCCAAAAGTGGGAGCGGTCATGGGACTGTAGCAAGGGTCGCTAGATTGTAGCAGGATCGTGAAAAGGGTCTCATGCGGGGGAGCTCCCGCGTCATAGTCCCTTCGATGGTTCATGCCTTCATGATGAATGGTAGAAGATAAATAAATAAGGCCTCTAATTGAAGTTAATGTTGAATGATTAGGAAAAAAGGTGTAGAACAAATGGTAATATGAAATTGTGAAAATATTTACATAAAAAATTTGATGTCTTACATAGCATCCAATAGGAATGAATAAAGAACAAAAATTTTGCATAGTATATCATAATATGGTCTCTATAACACATGCTTAGGAAACAATTATATGATGGATTATACGGTAAAATTGATTGCTAATTGTGTGTTGAAGGAGGAAATGGGTGCGAGACATGCCACGCCATTGTCTACCAAGCCTTTGTTAATGTGAATGTAAATTTATGTGAAGAAAATGGTTAAAAATAAATGTATGTTGTGTTTCTTTTAACAGGAAGAATGCTCATTTGTTTCTATACTTATCAACTTTGAATGCCTAATCAAGGTCAGTTTTCAACCTTATAGAAACTGATAATGTGCATGATAATGCTTAGAGGTCCTGTTAATGCTGGTTTTGGGGAGGGGGTTGATGTATACGGCCTTTCTCTTGCTTCTATAGAATGGTTATTTCCATAGCACAAACCACGGCTTCAGGCTTGTCTTCTTGGTATTGTACATGATAACCATTCATTGGAAGGTGTCAGAATGAATGGCTTAGGTTAGATGGCAATTAACTGAGTTTTGCAGTGTGGTTCCTTCAAATTAGCTGAAGTGTTTAACATAAAGGGTATACCTATGTCATGGAGGTTGGTTTTGTTTTTAATTTAACAAATGAAAGCGAGGATATATAATTCCATAATTATTGTATCAGCCCACTCTTGGATGCATATTGTATGCACCACATCATGAAAGCTGAAGAAATTTTATTTTGAATTATTCGCAGTCTGCGGCACTTGAATTTTGTGGTCTTTCATTTTGATGACATGCTTTTAAACTAACTTAAGAGGATAATCATTCTAATGGGCGATGGAATAATGCCAAACTTTGTCGAAAAACCATTCTCATCTGCATTGGATGGAAAATGCTAATAATACGTGTGCACATGTTATTAATTGAGTCTTGTAATCCAAGGACAAAGTGACCCGTTAATGTTGATGCCTCAAGTTTAAAAATAACCTTTCAGCATGGAATTTGAGACCGACAAGATTATCATTCGGCTTCAACTACTAAATTTCCTTTGGAGCCAACTATATGTATGATTTCTATAGTAGAACTATTCACTTTTTGTTTTTTGCAACCATATGTATGATTTCTATAGTAGAACTAATCACTTTTTATATTTTGATTGCTACAAGTTTTTCTTGCAGTAGAGCAAAACATTCAGGATAAACATGTAAACTGACAAATGATGGAGATTGCATATAGCCTGCATCCTATAGAGACTGAAACTTTAGAATATTAGCCAAAATTATAAAGTGCGTACATTTGACCTATAGTTTAAATCCAATATGCATTGCATCCACCGCTACAATGTACTATCCTAAGAAAGTAATTTACCTGATAAACAAATTCCACCATATATTGGTAAATCTTACGTGCATTCCTCATGTTCCATTCATGGAATTTATTCAGGTGATTGAAGAAATTCAACCACTCTTTAATATTGTCTATTTTATTGGCTTTTTACTTGTTTCATTTCTCCTGCTGCTATTGCTTCCGTTGTTTTGAAATAAATTATATGTTTCAATGTATCTCCACTCTTCTTGATTCCCTTTTATTCATGTTTTTTCATTCCATTAATTTGGTTTTATCCATTTCCTTCCCTAAAATCATTCATCAATTCATGCAATTTGGACTTAATAATCTTAACCATGCTCGGACTGCATTGACACTTTTAGCCAATTTTTTGCCATTGTCCACCATTAAACAATGGTAAGCGCAGTTAAACTTTTTATTGAATCATTTAATCTATATCAATGCATAGTTTTAAAATCTGGTTTGGATGTTGATCTAATCAAGTGATTAGGTCCATATCAATTGTCCTAATCAAATACCTAATTAGATCATCGGAGTTTCGATTGAAAATGATATCTTGTTTGATTTAATATGTAATTACAAGAAATCGGTGGCTAATGTATTGAAGAGAATGTTCTTTCAAAACTGCTTAGAACATCTTGGGTGAATTTTAATTGATTATTTCCTTCTGCATCTTTTGATATGTCATGATTCTTTTGGGATGCTTCAAAGTTGTTCGAGAGGCTGCTATCTGATTTAGACTTGTGTGAACTATTTTTAAGCCGACAACTATGATTCATATTTATTGCAGATGAAGATTTAAAGTTTAAAAAATATTGTCAGATGAAAATTTAGAGCAAATAAAGTTAAGCTGTCAAACTGGCATTATCAAATATAGAAGTATTAATGGGTTTAATTCTCATCGGTCCATCTCAGACCTTGGTTTGTTTGAAATAAGAGCCAGATTCCTACGCATGCTGGATGGATTTACATATTTTGATATTTAACAAGTATGGAACTCTTGCACTTTCTTGTATTCTTCTCATCTCTGCTAGCTAGCCTTATTTCACATGATTTGCCATTATTACATAGTACCTGTTATTATGAGTAATATGCGATTTTATTATTAAATCCGTACTATGTGCATGCCATTTTATGCCATCTGTGAACCGTGAGTATTTTGAACTGAATTTTGCGTCTTCATTTAAAAAATTATGACAACCTGTTTTCTCACTTCTTGCCCCTTGTATCGTTCTTCACTAAATCTGTTATTGACCTTATGGTTGGACTGGTATTCTTTGTTGAACTGAATATTAGTAGAAGTATTTTTAATGGCTTCATTCTCCAAACTATTTCTGTTTTACAGAGGCATTTACTTTCTTCATGCAGATGATGAAGTTGATTACATTTACTATAAGTGGCCCGGCATATCTAAATTTTATGGGCAATGAATTTGGTCACCCAAATGTGAGATTTTTTATTTACCAATCTTGCACTAATCACATATTATTTCTTTCAAATTATTCTTTTGTAGCTGCCGTATTCAAATCAGAGTTGGAAAAAAGATGGATATTTGATTGCATGTCATTCCTCCTTTTTTTGACCAGAGAGTTGAGTTTCCATCGCCAGGTAATAACTATTCATTTAGTTATGCAAACCGTCAGTGGGATTTACCAAGGAACGAGGGATTACACTGCGACCAATTCAACTTTGATAAGGTACATATTTTTCTGTGGTCAATTCCTCCTTTAATTGATTCATGATATTTTATTTATTCATTTATATAAATGCATTGTTTTAACTGTCCTGGTTTTGATTGCTCGTGAGTAAAGCTTTATAGGATAGTGTTTTGCACTGGACATCACCTTTGATTTCCTTTTTCTTAATAAACTGTGGTCTGCCCTTAATTTTGACAAGGATGATTTGCATACAAACCACTCAATTCTTGTAGATTTACTTAGTGTTATGGAAGGTCATAATTCTGAATCTTGAATATTAGGAAGCTTGTATATTGAGAAACTTAATATTAGACAACTTAATTAGAAGAGATCTAATTCGAGAATCTTTCTATACTAGAGTTATTCCTAATATAGAGAGTTGAAAGTGTTCATAAATATGTAATATATGCTTTCAATTGAATAATAAGAAGAAAGGAAGTTTTTCATCACATGGTATCAGGCTATGCACAACTAGCTACCTCTTTTGTTCAGCTTCATTCCTCGCACGTGAGTGCTACCTTGACTGCATCGATCATCTTCATCGACATCGATCATTTCATCGTTCGTTGTCAATATGCGCTGCATTGTTCGTTGAAGCTTCCTCTTTGATCACCTATGTCATTCGTCGAAGTGAGTGCATTATTAACTCACGAAAGTTATGGCTGCATCTTACGGTCTCATTTTTACTGATCGAAGCTTTTTGTTATTGTGATTGGATTAGGGCATTGGTCAAAGCTTCGTTTGCGTCGACTTCTTTGTCGGCTTCTTATGGAAGCGGTTCGTCTACCACTTTATCTTTCGTTTTTGGCTCAGGCTTGTTCTGGCTTCGTCAACGTCTGGTTAGGTTTATTTACTCGGTTGTTGTGTTCCACTGTCTGCTTGATTTTGCTTAGGTCGATTTCTTCGGTTTTGTACGCCTTTGTTTGGCTTTGGCAGTTCAAGGCGATAGTTGAACCATGAGTTGTCAAGTTATTGGCCTTCTAATGTTTTGGAAGTTTGTCCTTCAACACTGAATGACATTGATTATGACTCGTCAACACAAAGTCAAGTTTGCTTTCTTCAGTGACTAAGTTTACGGTTGAAAACTTAAATGACATCAATTATTTTTACTGTAATAAAACTTTGAGATTATTTAAGGAGTATTTCTTTAGAGAGTCGCCTCACTGATAATCCCCCATAAGACCGAGTCGAATTATTCTGAGTGGATGAGAGTGGATGCTCGGCTATTGATACAAATATGGAATTTTATCGAACCATATCAATCTAATCATATTACTCATTGCGACTGTGTTAAAGATGCGATGGAGGAATTGATGTTTGTGTTTTTTTAAGAAAATATTTTTTGAATCTTTGATGTATGCAAGGGGTTCTATCGAGTTGAACAATAAGATGAGTCACTTAATATGTATCACATGCACTTCAAACATATGTATGAAGAATTGAACACACTGATGCTCTTCAGTACCGATGTCCGGATTCAACAGACTTAAAGAGAACAAATAGCTATTATGAGTTGTCTAGTTAGTCTCAACTCTCAGTATGAAGTTGTCAATTCACAAATCTTATTTGACCCTAGATGTACTACTCTAAGGGGAGCTTATGCTAGAGTACTGCGTACTATTCCAAGTTTTCATGCCTCATCTGTATAATAACCTAGTGTTTTCACTAGTTAAAAAATACAAACATCAGTAAGCCTTAGTCTCAGGACAATTGCACAAGTGGAACTACAAATTTAAAAAATTTAAGGTTGAAGGTAGTATTACTGTCATGAATCTGGTCTCACGAAGAAACTGTGTCAAAAGTTGCTCAAAAAGAACCAAAAGGGTTCAAAATCACAATCAACTCATATGATCACAACTAATGAGGCTTCTCTGAGTCAGACTCTCGATCTCTACAGATGAATATAATAAGTTCATGAAATTTCAAGAAACATCCAAGAAAACTCCGTCTATCACTGCGCTTGTTGAGTCATGTAACAATAACACATGTCTTCGTTTCTCTTCCACATTATGGGTCATTNAAATTTTGACAAGGATGATTTACATACAAACCACTCAATTCTTGTAGATTTACATAGTGTTATGGAAGGTCATAATTCTGAATCTTGAATATTAGGAAGCTTGTATATTGAGAAACTTAATATTAGACAGCTTAATTAGAAGAGATCTAATTCGGGAATCTTTCTATATTAGAGTTATTCCTAATATAGAGAGTTGAAAGTGTTCATAAATATGTAATATATGCTTTCAATTGAATAATAAGAAGAAAGGAAGTTTTTCATCACATGGTATCAGGCTATGCACAACTAGCTACCTCTTTTGTTCAGCTTCATTCCTCGCACGTGAGTGCTACCTTGACTGCATCGATCATCTTCATCGACATCGATCATTTCATCGTTCGTTGTCAACATGCACTGCATTGTTCGTTGAAGCTTCCTCTTTGATCACCTATGTCATTCGTCGAAGTGAGTGCAGTACTAACTCACGAAAGTTATGGCTGCATCTTACGGTCTCATTTTTACTGATCGAAGCTTTCTGTTATTGTGATTGGATTAGGGCATTGGTCAAAGCTTCGTTTGCGTCGACTTCTATGTCGGCTTCTTATGGAAGCAGTTCGTCTACCACTTTATCTTTCGTTTTTGGCTCGGGCTTGTTCTGGCTTCGTCGACGTCTGGTTAGGTTTATTTACTCGGTTGTTGTGTTCCACTGTCTGCTTGATTTTGCTTAGGTCGATTTCTTCGGTTTTGTACGCCTTTGTTTGGCTTTGGCAGTTCAAGGCGATAGTTGAACCATGAGTTGTCAAGTTATTGGCCTTCTAATGTTTTGGAAGTTTGTCCTTCAACACTGAATGACATTGATTATGACTCGTCAACACAAAGTCAAGTTTGCTTTCTTCAGTGACTAAGTTTACGGTTGAAAACTTAAATGACATCAATTATTTTTACTGTAATAAAACTTTGAGATTATTTAAGGAGTATTTCTTTAGAGAGTCGCCTCACTGATGATCCCCTATAAGACCGAGTCGAATTATTCTGAGTGGATGAGTGTGGATGCTCGGCTATTGATACAAATATGGAATTTTATCGAACCATATCAATCTAATCATATTACTCATTGCGATTGTGTTAAAGATGCGATGGAGGAATTGATGTTTGTGTTTTTTTAAAGAAAATATTTTTTGAATCTTTGATGTATGCAAGGGGTTCTATCGAGCTGAACAATAAGATGAGTCACTTAATATGTATCACATGCACTTCAAACATTTGTATGAAGAATTGAACACACTAATGCTCTTCAGTACGGATGTCCGGATTCAACAGACTTAAAAAGAACAAATAGCTATTATGAGTTGTCTAGTTAGTCTCAACTCTCAGTATGAAGTTGTCAATTCACAAATCTTATTTGACACCCTGGATGTACTACTCTGAGGGAAGCTTATGCTAGAGTACTGCGTACTATTCCAAGTTTTCATGCCTCATCTGTATAATAACCTAGTGTTTTCACTAGTTAAAAAATACAAACATCAGTAAGCCTTAGTCTCAGGACAATTGCACAAGTGAAACTACAAATTTAAAAAATTTAAGGTTGAAGGTAGTATTACTATCATGAATCTGGTCTCACAAAGAAACTGTGTCAAAAGTTGCTCGAAAAGAACCAAAAGGGTTCAAAATCACAATCAACTCATATGATCACGACTAATGAGGCTTCTCTGAGTCAGACTCTCGATCTCTACAGATGAATATGACAAGTTCATGAAATTTCAAGAAGCATCCAAGAAAACTCCATCTATCACTGCGCTTGTTGAGTCATGTAACAATAACACATGTCTTCGTTTCTCTTCCACATTATGGGTCATTGATTTTGGTGCTACATATCACATGAGAGGTAATCAATACTCTTTTCTACTTTTCATAAGCACCTGTCATCTGTCACTTTAGCAAATGAATATTCTAAGTTTATCTGCTCTCTCGATCTCTTTAGATAAATAAACTAAGTTCATCAAATTTTAGGATGCAGCTAAAAATTCTTTTCTATCATTGCCCTTGCTGAGTCAGGTAATAATGATAGTTGTCTTCTTTTCTCTTCCACATAATGGGTCATTTGATTATGGTGTTGCATATCACATGACAGGTAATCTGAAACTCTTTTCTACTTTTCATAGGCACCTGTCTTCCGTCACTTTAGCAGATGGATCTAGCTCTAATGTTTTTAGTTCTAACTCCATTAATATTACACTCACATTGCCCCTAAATTCTATCCTCACTTTAGCTCAATTCACTTTTTAATCTTATGTTAGAAAAATTACATATGCTCTCAATTGTTGTATCTTATTCTTTTCCTACCATTGTCTATTTTAGGATCTTATGATAAAGAAGATTATTGGTAAAACATGAGAATCAGGGGGTACTCATTTTGGATAATGAGGTACCCTGACCCTTAGACTGTTCCAAAGCCTATCTTCTTTTTAGATCTATTGCCGATTTAACATCCATCACTATCAATGCTAAAAAAAATTATACCTTCAGTTTCAGCAGTTATCATCTTTAGATTGTTAGTCGTGTCAATTTGCTAAACACCATCATTTGTATTATTTTCCCAAAGTTAATGAAAGAGTAATTCATAGTTTTTAATTGGTTCATTCTAATGTGTGGGGACTTTCTTTTATTTTATTTAATGAAATTCGTTATTTTGTCACTTTTGTGGATGATTTTTCTTGTATGACATGACTTATGAAATCTTGTACCGAGTTACTATCACATTTTCAATATTTTTTTTGTGCCAAAATTAAAACTCAATTCAATGTTTCAGTTAAAATTTTGATAAGTAATAGTGCCAAAGAATATTTTTCTTTACTTTTTCAGTATTCCATGATGCAAAATGGGATGCTTCACCAATCTTCCTATGTTGATACTCCATCCCAAAGTAGAGTGGCTGAAAGGAAGAATAGACATCTTCTTGACACAGCTTGAGCTCTTTTGTTTCAAATAAATGTTCCTACACAGTGTTATGCTGATGCAGTTGCTACTATATATTTTTTGATCAATCAGATGCATTCTATTTTTCTACAGAACCAGGCGCTTTACCAAATTTTATTTCCAACTCTCTTTTTCCTATTGAGCCACACATATTTCGGTGTACTTATTTTGTTCATGATAATCTTCCACAAGTTTCTAAATTGGACCCCATGTGATTAAGATATGTCTTTCTAGGATATTTTCTTCTTCAGAAAGGTTATCAATATTTTTTCCCTCTTAAAGAGGTACATGATTTTTGCTGATATCACCTTTTTTGAATAAACCCAATTTTTTGNCGAAACTCTTTTCTACTTTTCATAGGCACCTGGCTTCCGTCACTTTAGCAGATGGATCTAGCTCTAATGTTCTTAGTTCTGACTCCATTAATATTACACTCACATTGCCCCTAAATTCTATCCTCAGTTTAGCTCAATTCACTTTTTAATCTTATGTTAGAAAAATTACATATGCTTTTAATTGTTGTATCTTATTCTTTTCCTACCATTGTCTATTTTAGGATCTCATGATAAAGAAGATTATTGGTAAAACATGAGAGTCAGGGGGTACTCATTTTGGATAATGAGGTACCCTGACCCTCAGACTGTTCCAAAGCCTATCTTCTTTTTAGATCTATTGCCGATTTAACATCCATCACTATCAATGCTAAAAAAAAATTATACCTTCAGTTTCAGCAGTTTTCATTTTTAGATTGTTAGTCGTGTCATTTTGCTAAACACCATCATTTGTATTATTTTCCCAAAGTTAATGAAAGAGTAATTCATAGTTTTTAATTGGTTCATTCTAATGTGTGGGGACTTTCTTTTATTTTATTTAATGAAATTTGTTATTTTGTCACTTTTGTGGATGATTTTTCTCGTATGACATGACTTTACTTATGAAATCTTGTACCGAGTTACTATCACATTTTCAATATTTTTTTTGTGCCAAAATTAAAACTCAATTCAATGTTTCAGTTAAAATTTTGATAAGTAACAGTGCCAAAGAATATTTTTCTGTACTTTTTCAGAATTCCATGATGCAAAATGGGATGCTTCACCAATCTTCCTATGTTGATACTCCATTCCAAAGTAGAGTGGCTGAAAGGAAGAATAGACATCTTCTTGACACAGCTTGAGCTCTTTTGTTTCAAATAAATGTTCCTACACAGTGTTATGCTGATGCAGTTGCTACTATATATTTTTTGATCAATCAGATGCATTCTATTTTTCTACAGAACCAGGCGCTTTACCAAATTTTATTTCCAACTCTCTTTTTCCTATTGAACCACACATATTTCGGTGTACTTATTTTGTTCGTGATAATCTTCCACAAGTTTCTAAATTGGACCCCATGTGATTAAGATACGTCTTTCTAGGATATTTTCTTCTTCAGAAAGGTTATCGATATTTTTTCCCTCTTAAAGAGGTACATGATTTTTGCTGATATCACCTTTTTTGAATAAACCCAATTTTTTGTGACTCATTAGTGCCTAAATTCTCACAAAATTCTAATGTATTGTTAATGTATCATATCATAAATTTAGATCCTGCTCGAGCTCCACCTCCAGTGCGTCAACTTATACTACTTATCACTAATGTTTGCTCGAGAAGACTTTTTTATCCTGATCCTAGTCAGGCACCATTATCATTTTCCTCAATGGATCCTCCTCCCAGTGAACTTACTTTACATATTGCTCTTCGAAAAGGTAAATGTAGATGCGCTATCCCATTTCCTCCTTTGTTAACTATAATCAGTTATCTTCCAATTATTGCTCGTTTGTTGCTTCTTGGATGTTGTTGAGGTTTCAAGATTTGTGTGGCAAGCCCTATCCCATGTTGGTGGCAGGTAACGATGCTTGTTGAGATGAATTCCTTAATTGAAAATGAAACTTGGGAACTAGTTGAACTTTCTTCTGGCAAGAAGGTTGTTGGCTATAAGTGGGCCTTTACAGTTTATTTTAGTTTGATAGATTTGTGGCTCGTCTCAAAGCTCAGTTGGTTTCTAAGGGCTATGCTCAAACTTATAGGAACTATTTGGACGGACTCTTCGTTAGCTAAGTTGACTTTGGTGCAATGAATAATTGACCTCTGCACCAATTGGATGTGAAGAATGTTTTTTTGTATAGTGATCTTTTGAAAGGGGTATACATGGATAAACCTCTTAGGTTTGTTGCTCACGAGGAGTAGAGTTAACCCAAACAACAATAGAAAAAACAAGTATTACATAAAACAAATAAACGGTTACAACCAATACACTTTAAGGAAAAATATAATAACATGACAACCATAAATATTAAATAACAACAGACATGATACAAACACTCAACTAGGATGAATCTCGAGTGGTGGTGGTTGTTAGGGGCTTGGAATTGTGGAGGCAAGGTCGGAAGGTGTAGGGCTATGGGGAAATAGTAGCAAGGCGGCGTCAACTTGCTCTCCTGAGCGACAACAAGGAGATGTTGTAACTAGCATTACTCAACAAGTATCAGTTGTCTCGACTTCTAGAGGGTGGGCGACAACGAAGGGGGTGGAGTTGCAACATTTTTAATAAGCAGGAATGGATGGTTGGGCAGCTAGAATGGTAGAAGATAACATGAAATGGCTGTTTTCGGGCAGCTACAACGAGGGGAATGTCAGCGATAGTGACGGGAATGCTGGGGACTGCAAGACAGTAAGAGGGCGGCTGTTCAGTGTGGCTGCAAGGAGGATAGGTAGCTGAAATTGGGAAACTGTAGGGAAAACAACAATATGCGGCTGTTCCGAGTCGACTACAGCAAGGAATGGTGGTCGGAAGCGACGTGGGGAAGATGCAAAAGGGGACAAAAAAGATAATCATCACCTGGAGACTAAGATACAACCTAAGCACCAATTGGAATACTAGGATACAACCCTCGAAGGGAAGAAGAGGTATCGTTGACTATCCTAATACTAATCACACGAAAAACTAAACCTAAGACATCATAATACAAATATATAATAAGAAAAAAATTAGGAGTGGCTCAAGAGGACCGACCGACTCTCCGTAAGGGAGAAAACCTGGACCAGTTTGGTTTAGTTGAAATAGCCGGTCACGCGGAATTGCCTTTGTGCTGGCAATTCTCTCTTCCTCGACCCGCGTCACACAGGAGACGCTCAGGCATCAGGGAGTCTGGGAAAATATGTCATCCTTAGAAGTCCTTATATAGATTGAAGCAAAACCCTCGAGCTTGGTTTGTATAATTTAGTCAAGCAATAAAAGGGTTTGAGATGCTGAAATGTATAAGTGTTCACACTGTATTCTATAGGAAATCTACTTTTGGAATTATTCTATTGGTGGTTTATGTTAAGGACATTATTCTTATTGGAAGCGATGTGCGGGAATCTTGTCATTGAAATCATTTCTTTAAAGTCAATTCAACACTAAAAATCTTGGTTCTTTGAAATATTTCTTGGGGATTGAGGTATCAAGGAACAAGAAGGGACTGGTTCAGCTTTAACCAATTCAACCCTACTATTGCTTGGACTAGCCACTCCAAGGGGGCTGGTTTGACTGCCNGTTTCTTTAAAGTCAATTCAACACTAAAAATCCGGGTTCTTTGAAATATTTCTTGGGGATTGAGGTATCAAGGAACAAGAAGGGATTGGTTCAGCTTTAACCAATTCAACCCTACTATTGCTTGGACTAGCCACTCCAAGGGGGCTGGTTTGACTGCCCAAGTGGAGGAGCCTCACCCACCATACCTATCTACCATTATAAATAGTTTATTTGTTGTGTTCAAGGTTAGTTTTTTTGAGTATGAGTTGTGATTTTTGTTGGGACAGCTGTCGGCGTCCCATTCTCCTCTGCGAGAGTTGTATTCAACGACGAGAATGTGCTTTATACACACTCCCAACTATCTTTCTTTTCCCTACTTGTTGTCGCCACTCTGACAACCCTCCGGTCGCTGATNTGGCGTCCCATTCTCCTCTTCGAGAGTTGTATTCAACGACGAGAATGTGCCTTATACACACTCCCAACTATCTTTCTTTTCCCTACTTGTTGTCGCCACTCTGACAACCCTCCGGTCGCTGATTCCCACCCTTTCCTGGCACCCCTTTTCTCCTTGTCTTACCGCTACCAAGGTTTCCTCACCTATCCCATTACCCTGCCTGCCCCCCCTACATCTCCCAGTACCGCTAAACATCTGAGTTGCCATTGTTTTCCCTTCCAGCCCGCCTACAACTTCCATTCTCCATTTCCATATTCCACAACACCAGCTCCCAACCTTCCTGTCTTTTCCACTTCACAGCCACCCATATCTCCTACCCATCCCCTCTACAATCCGCCAACCTTGGTCCTTATTCTCCCTCCTCTGACCATCCATAGTCAGGTCCACTCACCCCTACTGCCAGCCAGTCGCAGCTCCTTGACATACTTTGTCTCGGCTGCCACAGCCAAAACCCACACCAATCCAGTTGTTCAGTCCTCATACAACTCTTCGTCGTTGCCTTAGGGTGCCGTTTATTGTTTTTTTTTTTTCGTTTATTTTATGTTTTGAAGCCTTCGTTGTAACTTATTTAAATTTCAGCTATAATATTTCCGTTTTTTTTTGTGGTTTGGGTTAACTCTAGTATCACTATCTCAACGGAAGTATGCGTTAAAGTTGTTAGAAGAAATTGNTGCCTTAGGGTGTCGTTTATTGTTTTCTTTTCGTTTATTTTATGTTTTGAAGTCTTCGTTGTAACTTATTTAAATTTCAGCTATAATATTTTCGTTTTCTTTTGTGGTTTGGGTTAACTCTAGTATCACTATCTCAACGGAAGTATGCGTTAAAGTTGTTAGAAGAAATTGGGAAATTCAAGGTCAAACCATATAGTATTTTGATGCTTCCTAGTCAGCAACCTACCAAGGATGAAGAGTTTTTTAGTGATCCTTAATAATATTGAAAGTTAATGGGAAAATTAAACTACCACACGGTAACTCGTCCGGATATTATGCATCCAGTTAGCACTATAAGTCAGTTTATGTCTTTTCCCACAGTCCATCATTGGTCAGTTTTGGAATAAATACTATGTTACCTCAAGGGAGCTCGTAGACAAGATATTTTATATCTGGATCGTGGACATAGAAATATTGAATGTTTTTTTGATGCAGATTGGGTGAGGTTTCAAATTTTATTGAAGATTCATTACTGGATATTGCATATTTTAGTGGGGGTAATTTTGTCTCATGGAAGAGTAAGAAACAAAGTGTAGTATCACAGTTCAGTGTTGAATTGAGGATCAAATGATAGCACAAGTTTTGAGTGAATTGATATGGATTTCCCAACTCTTTTATCCGAGATGAGTTTTAAGATGACGACTCTATCAAAGTTGTGGTGTGATCGCCAAGCTGCAATTCATATTGCATCAAATCCTGTCTTTCATTGATAAACTAAGCACATTGGGATAGATTGTCATTTTACACGCAAAAAGATTCAACATCTAATCTCTGTAACTCATGTGAAAATTGAGGAACAACTGAGGGATATCTTCACATAGGCCTTTAATGGAGCCAGGGTCACTTTTATTTGCAATAAATTGGGCATGATAAATATCTTTGCTCAAGCTTGAAGGGGGGTGTTATGTGGAAAGTCATAAATCTGAATGATGTATATAAGGAAACTTGATATTAAGCAACCTAATTAGAGGATATCTAATTGCATGATCTTTTTTTATAATAGAGTTATTCCTGATCTAGAGAGTTGGTAGTGTGTATAAATATGGTGGTATTTTCGTCACAATATCTAACACCTAAACTTACAATTTTTGCTTAACATGCCACCTTCACTATGCATGAAAAAATGTATTTCACTTTTTTAAAGTTAAAATGGTGGTATTTTTTGAGATGATATGAATGGATTTGGGCGGTATAAATGTAAAAAATAAAGTTTAGGTGTTAGATATGTAAATACATAAGAATTAGGTGGTATTTATGTAAATGCCCCTTTTCATAAATATAAAGTGTTTAATTCTACGGCCAAGCCTCCGTTTGCTTCTTAACTGCAGTATTAACGTTCTGCAGTCAGCTAGTTCTGTACGAGTGAACTTGCCGGTAAAGGCTTGTGAATATGATATTTTTGCTTGTTTTGTTTCCGTGACAAGGCTGTTGTTTGTTGAAGAACCAGCGGGCATTCTACTCTGAAAGGATGATTTTCGTTGAGAATATCTTCTTTCAACTCTACAGAGTTGGACAATATTAGGCAAGGCATGCACCTAAATGGGTTGCTTTTGTAATAATAATTAATTTTTTATTAATAATTAATTAAATTAATTTAAATGAAACAAATAAATTATTTAATGAAATAGATTAGATAAANTATTAATAATTAATTAAATTAATTTAAATGAAACAAATAAATTATTTAATGAAATAGATTAGATAAATTAATAAAAATAAATTTAAATTAAATATAAATTAATTCAGATTTAATAAATTAGATAATGAAATGATAATAATTAATATCAAACTCTAAATTAACTTAATAATTTAATTAGAAAAGAAATTTCCTAACACTTGATAAAAATAGTTGTCTTCGTTTCTCACCAGTGGCACTGCTTGCAGCCAATAAAATTGAGGGCTTGATGCCCTTAGTTGAATGAGAAAGCTGCGGGGCATAGAAAAGGAGTGAGAAGGTAGGATAGACAAAAAAGGAGAGAAAAGGCAAGTGAGTGACAGATAAAGCGAGGGAGAGTGAGCGCAGAAGACCATGTAGGTGAGCGAGCACGGACAAATGTCATGTAACATTATGATGAAGAGATGATTCAATATACAATTATAATTTAATAATAATAATGTGAAGTAAAAGAATGAATTTGAAAGGACTAAATTTTAAAATTTTAATCTGNGAGACCATATAGGTGAGCGAGCACGGACAAATGTCATGTAACATTATGATGAAGAGATGATTCAATATACAGTTATAATTTAATAATAATAATGTGAAGTAAAAGAATGAATTTGAAAGGACTAAATTTTAAAATTTTAATCTGTAATTTAATATATAATAAGAGATAAAAGAAATACTCATAATAATAAAGCAAAAGAAATTCAAGGCTTGAGCCTATATTTTAATAAGATTTGTAAAATTAATAATTTTATTTAAAGAATTTAATTAGTAATTGAAATAATTAATAAATTATAGGGGCATTTACATACATACCATGAACTTCTTATGTATTTGCATACCTAACATCTAAACATTCATATTTACATGCATACCAATCAAATATTTAACATCACATAAAAATTATCGCCATCACTATTTTTTTTGAAGTGAAATACATCTTTTCATGCATAAATTTATGACTCCAATGTATGGTGTAAATATCAAACATTGGGTGTTAGATACATAAGAAATGTGTGGTTATGCATGTAAATTTTCCCAAATTGTAATAATAAAGGTTAATTAAACATAACTAAATATGTGAATAAAAATTTACTAATATGAATGGTTAATTAAACATGACTAAATATGTGAATTAAAAAAAATTACTAATATGAATGTTTTCCCCATAATTATAAAGGAGATAAATTGGAGTTGAGATAAATTTAAACCATTAAGGAAACATACAAAAATTTGTTTTCGATATAAATAACTTGCTTGGAAGGTGACTTTTAAGATTTAAAGGTAACACAAATCATCCGATTCAAGTGAATACTCTTTTACTTTTTAAATTATTATAATAATATTGTGTTTCTTCTAATCAGTTATATAAGAATGATATTTGTTTAGATAGTGTTATATTACAAGTATGATATGATTATTCTATTTGACTCATTAAATTGGACATTTTAAAATAAATGTTACAGATTCATATATTTTTATTTATTTATATTGATTATAGTGAAAAATATATAGATTGATAGGTGGTATAGGAGTTAAAAATTAGCCCGACACGCCAACATGACTCGAACTTGACTTGAAAAATTCGGGTTAGGGTTGACCCAATTTTTTTTTTAGTCGAGTTTGGGTCAAAGAATTTGACCCGTTTATTATTCGTATCAGGTTTAGGTTGATCCCNCGACTCGAACTTGACCTGAAAAATTCGGGTTAGGGTTGACCCAATTTTTTTTTTTAGTCGAGTTTGGGTCAAAGAATTTGACCCGTTTATTATTCGTATCAGGTTTAGGTTGATCCCAAAAACCCAAATATGAACCGAATAAGCACAAAAGTTCAGGTCAGGTTCGGGTTAGCGGGTCAAGCTCATGTCCGGGTCTTAGTTTTTGACCCTTTTATTATTCAGGTCGGGTTCATGTTTACCATATTTGGGTCGGGCCCGAACCCGACTCGCTGACCCGAATTTACACTTTTAATATGATATGTGAATTAAATAATCTATATAGCTTGCATGCATANGGGTCGGGTTAATGTTTACCATATTTGGGTCGGGCCCGAACTCGACTCGCTGACCCGAATTTACACTTTTAATATGATATGTGAATTAAATAATCTATATAGCTTGCATGCATATGCTTGATTGACTTATGGAGTTCACCTCCTTATAGTACTAGTTAAGAATATTTAGGTACCTGTATACATAGTTGGAAAAAGTATATTGACATTGTTATACCTTAAATTGTTCAATTTAGATGGTGCTCTTATGATATATGTCAATGATAAAATGTCAATAAAGTAAGATAATATACAATATGATAGAATGCTATGAACCTTTTTGAATGATCCAAATTGAATAGTAAATTATTTATTTATTTTTTACATTAATTTATTTTTGTTTAATAGGTATACATATTTTTTTTGTTCATTATATTTTTGTAGTAGGTTAAAAATATGAATATTCACTAGCTGTAGANATAAATTGTTCAATTTAGATGGTGCTCTTATGATATATGTCAATGATAAAATATCAATAAAGTAAGATAATATACAATATGATATAATGCTACGAACCTTTTTGAATGATCCAAATTGAATAGTAAATTTTTCATTTATTTTTTACATTAATTTATTTTTGTTTAACAGGTATACATATTTTTTTTGTTCATTATATTTTTGTAGTAGGTTAAAAATATGAATATTCACTAGCTGTAGATAACTCACTCTGATAAAAGAACTAACATTTTCAGATTTAAGCTTTTGACTTGAAAATGAGTGACAGAAAAGAAAATATTTATGAAAGACAACCAAATTAGAAGAATGTTGTTATAGTCATAATTACTTTATGTTTAGATTTTAATTATCAGTGGCTATTTCAATTTATTTGGATTAATATTAGTCAATGTACAAATTATATTTTACCTTCCTATCATTTGTTTCCCCTTTAATAATTTCAAGTAAGGTTGTTAAAAAGCCGAGTTTGAGCGAGTCAGGCTTGGCTTGTGTTCGGCTCGTTCAAAATTGCTCTTGTTCGAAATCGACTCATGTTCAAAATTGGCCCGTGAACATCGTGTTCGTGTTTGACACAATTTAAATGTTCTTGTTCTTGTTTGGCTCGAAATTGACTCGTTAAAAATAATTGAAAAAAATAGATGTATAGTGTTGGATTCTAACATGCACCAACTCTGTGAAATAGAAGACGCAGAACCACATGATCATAAGAGCTATTATGATTTAAACTTAGATATAAATATATATATAATATATATCATATATTTATTATATAAATAATATATATAATTTCTTTATTTTGAGCTAAAATGAGTTGAACACGAGCAAACAACGGGTTGTTTCGTGTTTGGCTCATTTAGTCGGACACAAGCAACTTAACGAGTCGTACTTGAACAACAGGCTTTTTTGACAACCTTATTTCAAGCCCTATGCTTGATAATGAGTAAAAGCATTTGCTTGATCTCTTATCTATAACTGAGCTGGCCTTCTTTGACTTCCCTCTCTCACTGTCCTTTTCACGCACAAGAAATGCGGTCTCCTTGCGCCCTCTCTTTATTCTTGCAAGATTCAACCGTTCCATTTTGCTTCGTCTCCCCAAACTCTACCTATTTGTTTTCTTAATGTCATGAACCAACAAACAACGGTATCATTTATGGGTCCTTATATGTACAATGAAAGATGGTGTAATATTATTTGTCCTCAAACTATGATAAAATTGATGATTAGCCAGCCTGTCATTCATAGTAGCCTTTCGATTGCTGTCCCTTAATGTTGGTATGAGTGATTTTGCTAGATGTATAGTCTCCTCTCCATATCTTTGGCTCCTGTGGCTGCTTTTATCATTGCCCAGGACTTGGGAAAGTCTTGCCTTGCTGGGGCTTCTCTTCAACATTAATATGGTTGTTAGCTATTTTTAGCAATTCTGCCAATGTTTTGGCTATTGCAGGCCGAGATTGTACCTAAATGCGCTTTCCTGCAATCCTTGGTGAGAGTAACTTGGGTAATTGCAACTTCCATTTTTTTCACATTTATCCTGTCTGCACTGTGTTGGACACGCTATTTTTTCACAAAGTTTGCTATGATGCGGGACGTTGAGGCTACCGCGAGATGCAAAGTCGGGCGAGGAAGCTGACGCGAGAGTTGAGGCGAATTTGCGTCAGGGCTTGAAGCAATAGAGAGATTCTGTGATTGCGGGACTTCATGATTACGGGGTCCGTCTAGAACGGGATTCCTGTCCCGATAGGGATTTCCTGCCTTTTCTTTTCTGTAACAGATCTTATGAACTCTTATTTACTTTTATTTTCTTCTAATTAGGTTTTAGCTTAAATATTAGTATAAATATCTTGTGTAAAACCTGATTAAGTGGTCTTTTTTTCATTCGAGTTGTGTGAAGGCTTTTGCTCCCTTTGTGGTTTCCGGATGGGATGACTCTGTATCCAAGGAGCTGGGTGGTGGCAACTATATCTTTCCGTTGTTGGTGGTGACATCCTGATTCTCCTTCCTTTGTCAATCTTTCAGCTGGTAACTTTTGTATCCCTATCGGTTGCGAGAATTGGAAACCCTTGCATCTTTATTTGATTAGTTCATCTCGTCTTTGTTCATGCTGTCTTTTTGTTCTATTCAAGTTGCTTTCTCGGTTGTTCTTTTTGAATCTTCTCTAACCCCACCTTATACCCGAGTTAACCTAAACCAGAATAGGAAAAACAAATATTAAACAATTAGAGGTTACAAAGAAACACACTTGGAAGGGAAATTACTACAAAACATGACACATACTCACACTAGGGCTTGATTCAAAAGTGGTGGATGTTAGCTAGTTGATCAGGGAGGGTGGTTGGAAGCTGAAATAAGTTGTGGGTTGCTGAGACANAGGAAATTACTACAAAACATGACACATACTCACACTAGGGCTTGATTCAGAAGTGGTGGATGTTAGCTAGTTGATCAGGGAGGGTGGTTGGAAGCTGAAATAAGTTGTGGGTTGCTGAGACATCAAAAGGAGGAGCTAGAATTGTGTTGGCGGTGAAGCTAAGGGCTGAGAAAGGCTGGGACAGCGAGGGGCAGCGAAGAGGAGGGAGGGGATGGCAATGGCGGCGGCTTGAAAGGTTGCGTAGGAGTTGGGTAAGGATAAATTACCCCTCGTAAACGAGCTATAGCCAGAGCACCACTCAATCCCTTGGAAGGAGATCGACACTTCAGTCGAGCCACAATCAAAGCCCTTTCTCGCTTTTGGATACAGCTCTAGAAGGGGAAAACTTGAATGCTGGTGGCTATCCTGGCAAAAAATACCATAAAACTGNCGAGAAAGGCTGGGACAGCGAGGGGCAGCGAAGAGGAGGGAGGGGATGGCAATGGCGGTGGCTTGAAAGGTTGCATAGGTGTTGGGTAAGGATAAATTACCCCTCGTAAACGAGCTATAGCCAGAGCACCACTCAATCCATTGGAAGGAGATCGACACTTCAGTCGAGCCACAATCAAAGCCCTTTCTCGTTTTTGGATACAGCTCTAGAAGGGGAAAACTTGAATGCTGGTGGCTATCCTGGCAAAAAATACCATAAAACTGAAAAGCTAGACACAAGAATAAAAATT
>JXCR01116688.1:0-22955 GCA_002079205.1 Phalaenopsis hybrid cultivar
TCTTCCTTAGGTAATATAGACGTCTCGGACACACATAACATCAAAAATTGATGCCAACATTGTCCAACTAGCCGCAACGGTCGCATTGTCCCTCCTACAATCAAGTTTGGAGCCAGATTTGACGAAGTTGAAGTCATACTTGGAAAGGCCCCATTTGTTGTAATGAAGGTTACCGCTCCGGAAGTTCAGGAGCCCTTTGCTAAATTTGACCTGAATTGTTCTAAGGAATTCTCTTCTTGCAAGAAGGTGAAAACTACTACTCCCCCGACACATGCCAAGTATGTTGTTCAATTTTCTAGTAAAGGAAAAGAGATTATGATCGTAGAAGATGAAACTGAGGAATTTACCGTCCCTCCATCAGTGTTTGAGATTAGATAGGGTTCAAAGTCTGAACCACTAACTTGATCACAAAGAAAAAAGCACAGCTGAAAAGCTCGAAGGGCAGTTAAGGCCCAAATCTTAGAGGAAGTACGAGATGATGAGTTTCCTCATGAGGAGGAATTTAGACTATAGGCTACCTCTCCACTTCTACAAGGGAGTAGTTTCCATCCTTTAATGGATAATAACAGGTACAGAAGTATCCAGAAGATCACTGCAACTTTACCGTCACCTCATAGACCTGGTGGGAAGAGGAAGAAGCCTACTCCTATCAATCAAGTTAGTATAGTTTTCTAGAGACTGGCCACTAAAGAAGGATGTTTAGTGGTCTAATTGCTTAAGCAAATGGGAAAATTCGGTGTCCTCGTAAAAGAAGAAAGAAATCCTAAGAGATGTCAGGATTGCTCAATTGTCCCATAAATCAGTTGAAGTTTTACCAACACATATTCCCATCAGATTCCGTTTGGAAAGCCTTTTCAAAACTATAGTTATCATTACAGATTTTGTTGCCTCTACTACTCCAAAAGTCTACAGGACGTCGACCGATCAAGTCATGTCTGGGTCTAAAGGTTCAACCAGTTATTACTCATAAGAATGTTCCGAAGAGGGAAAAGATGAAGAAATTACTCTGTATTGTGATTGATTCAAACCGCTGGAGCACACTCCTCTCAGATATGTCAATGCCTCTATTGAGATACCCCATTATAAGACATCATTGTCAAGAAAGAGGGTGTAGGTACCCAAAGTTGTCATACCAATACGGTCTGCTGAGCCCCCGGGCAGAATGACAAGGTGGAACAAAAGTTCAAAATATCTACTACAGAATTTGACAAAAAAGTGAAAGACATTTAAGAAAATCCTCCGGATCTCAAGAAAATCCATGAAGCAATAATTGAAGAAAAGGTCGAAAAGCTCAGAGCTAAGATTTTCGAGCTAGCCAAAGAACATGGTGTAACAATTAATGATGATGATGACGATTTTGATCTCAGTAATTACCTCGAAGAGGATTACATGGATATTCATGTCATCGAGACTAGAGCCACTTCATCAGCGCGTGATGCCCAACCTCTCGTCAAAGGGAACGCGCTGATGATTTGCGCAGGGCTATTTTCCTAAGGGATGAACAGATTAGTCAAATGGAAAAGCGAATGGATGGATGGCTATCACAATGGCCGCCATGGCTACAGTTAATGGACAATCCCAGTCACAATAGGTAGCTTCTCCAGGAGTTAACCCACCTGAAATAATCCATATCACCGATGAATGAATAGAAGTTGCTTCTACTAATGGAGAAGAGCAGCAAAAGAAAGATTACTCACCAAATACCATGCTTGAGAAGGATATCAAACAATTGGTCGAATAACAAGTTCAAAATGCCTTAGCCCAATCTAAGGGTGGTGCATTAATTTCAAGGGGTAGACCTTACCTGGAGGATTTTGATGTCATACCCTATCCTAAAGGGTTTTGTGTCACTAAACTTCAAGATATTCGATGAAACTAGGAATCTCAGGCAACATATAGCACACTTTCAAGTAAGTTGTGGCAACACAATAGGTAATGAAGCCTTACTCCTCCGACAGTTCATCAGCAGCCTGTCAGGTATTGCTTTGGATTGGTGCGTCAAGTTACCTAACAGACCAGTTAAGACGTTCACCAAATTGGAGCAGTTGTTTGTAAAAAGATTTGCTGGAGCACATCACCATGTTTCTATTGGAGATCTCATAGTGGAGAAGTAAAGACCCAACGAGACTTGTGGATTATATCTTGAGGTGGAGAAACCTTAGCATGAAATGTGAGTCTCAACTATAGGAACAACATGTGATTGAGATTTTACTCAAAAGCATACACGGGCCAGTAGCTTTCATGTTCAAGGAACTCACCATGAAGTCCTTTGAGATATTGCTAAGCAAAACCAGTAGCTTATAAGAGGAAGTTAAACATATCGATTCTCAAGAGAAAGCAGAGAAATTCAGGAAAATCAGAGCATTCGAGAAGAGGTCTGGGACAGTGGTAATAGTCAATAAAGGAAAGCAACCAATGAAAATACAAGTAGAACATTCTCATCAAAGTTCTTAGCAATCATTACAGCATGCTCAACAGCAAGTAGAGCAGTATGGATAGTCCAACCAACAACCATATCAAGGAGGATCATACCAGACAAATGGTAGAACGAGTCCGACTCTTTCAGAATGAAGGCAAAGAAAATATTCCTTGACAGATAAGATTGTGTCAAAGACATTCAGGAATTTGATGAAAAATCCAGAGTTTCAGGTTGCCAGAACCAAAGAAGCTTGATGAGGTTAATAAGAATAATAGTCCCAATTTTTGTCTCTACCATAGAATGTTGGGTCATAGGATAGAAGGTTGTTTCGTCTTCAAGGATTGGCTTGAGAGGAACTCTAAAGAAGGAAATAGAACAATTCCAAAAGAATATTTGAAAGAGCTTGAAAAAGATTTTGTGAAAATGATTTCGGTCGAGCCCATCGTTCTGATAGATGCATATGCAAACAAAGATGGATAGAGCACAGTTTAGAACAAGTCATCCAAGAAGATAGTAGATCAAATTCAGACAGCTTCAGCTCAAGCAGTCGTTCAAAATCTATAACTTGCTCAGCCAATGTTTGAGATTTTTTCAGAGAAGTCACTACAACTAGACGAGAAGGAAAAAAGAGATGTCGTGAAGATCGATAGCATGGGGGGTAAGATAGGGGCTGCCTCTATTAGATTGGTTATCTAGAATTCGGGGAAGAAAATCCTCGAACCCCTAACCATGTATGATTATCTTTTTTTCCCACCGGGGTATTATGAATTTAATGATTATGATTTTGGCTACGTTTTTGTTGTTTCTAATGATGATGTAACTGACTTTGTTCAATCCAACTACGATCTCGATTCACAAACTAATTCTCAAATCGTACTTGAGTCTGATAAACTCGTTAATGAGAATGAAGAAGACATCGACAATACAAGTTACAATAGCACCAGGATTGAGGAGCACTCCTTGAATGTCACGGTACACCATTTACCATCAACTTGGATCTATCGATGACGAAGGAATACCAGGAATTTTACCTACAACATCTCAGGAAAAAGAAATTACAAAAGTAAATCTAAGGAGCGGGAAAGTATTACCTTCAAGATCAACTCCAATAGATAAAGAAAAATAAATAGTCAGTCAAGAAGAACTACCTCCACCTCCGCCAGTGGAAGAGCCGCTTACCCAATTGAAAATCAGAGGATTATACAATGTTGACTATAACGTGCTAGCTCATCTTAGGAGGTTGTCGACCAAACTAAGCATTTATGACCCTCTAATCCTATAAAAGGAGATGAGAGTATCTCTAGTTACAGCCTTGCCCGACCTAGAGATTTGCTTGGCTCAATTGGCCAGCACATCCTCGGTTGAAGTTTATTTACTGAAAGAACACCATGCGATAACCTTTAAGGATGAAGACTTGTTGCTCGGTACTACTAACCATAATCGATCTTTTTACATCTCTGTCAATATTGGTAGATTTGTATTGTCCAAAAGTCCTAGTAGACCCGGGAGCATAACAAAACTTAATGAATCTACAGATGTTAGCATATTTGGACATTGAGGCTCAAGAGATTACAACGGATAAAATTATATTAAGAGGATTCAACCAGAAGGGAGAAAGAGCTCTTAGATCAATTACAAAGTTAATGAAAGTCGGAGAACTAGTAACATGTGAAAAAATCCATATCATTGATGCAGACACTTCTTTTAATGCTCTATTTGGACGACCATGGATTCACGAGCATAATATGGTTCCATCGTCATTACATCAATGCATAAAATATTTCAAAGAAGGACAATGACATTATATTAAATGAGATTTACAATCGTTTTTAGTACATGAAGTGGGAATTCATGAAGACATTGCCTACTACGCACCTTCAGTTGTTTTCAGTACATGAAGTGGGAATTCATGAAGACATCGCGTACTACGTACCTCTAAAGAGAATAGTTTTCTCTCGTAAAGTTGTGACAAATGAAATGCAAGACTCAGAAGGATCACAAAGGAGAGGCCATTCAACTCCGTTGTGATAATATATTATTGTCTCTTCACAACGACGTGGTAGAGGTTCTTTTAGCCCCCGAGATCGAGGCCGGGGATGTGGATGACGAAGAACCAATCCGAATGTTGAACAGACTAGGCCAACCATCAACATCGACACGGAAGAAAGTTGGGATGAATAAAGTTCCGAAGAAGAAATGATGATGATAAAACAAAAGAAGCCTCAATACGAGATTTCATTGGAAGACATAAAAAAGATCAATATGAGTCGATGTATGATCATATCAAACACTATGTGAATGTCATGACCCTTACTCCAATCTAAACTCAAAAGGTTGAGAGTTTAAAAGTCAAGGAAGTCCATAGTGATGGTTTGAAACTGATCAAGTTTTACCGTGCTTCCCCTTCTACTAATTCTGAAAATCATGTAAATTTGGATGATAATTCTAATAAATTAATAGAAATCTCGCAAAATCCCACAAACATTTGGCAGATCGTAACATGTCATATATCTATGAATTCAACATCACAAGCTTTATACACTATCTTCAAATTACTCTTTGGGTGGACACAGACGTTCCATTCCCTTATGTACGTTTCGGTGTAGGCCCAGACGTCCTATTCCTATGTGCACTTTTTGAGATAGGCATAGATCTCCTATTCTAGTATATTTTATTTGGGGTGGGCACAGAAGTTCCATTTCTATATGCACTTTTTGTGGTAGGCCCGGACATCTTATTCCCATATATCTTTCTTTGGGGTAGGCTCAAATGTCGTATTCCCATGTACACTCTTTGGAGTAGGTCCAGACATCTTATTCCCATATATATACACTCTTCGGGGTAGGCTCAAACGTCCTATTCTTATGCACACATACTCTTTGAGGTAGGCACAAACATCCTTTTCCCCTTCTCTGCTCTTGTGTTTTCCGCTCAAGTCAGTTCTCTCGCGTATAATTCCACCATGTTATAATTTCAAATTGAAACCCAAAACTCTTTCGAAATATTCATTCTTCACCGGGACTGTCCATTTGCCAAACAATTTTCTTCAAAATCTCCTTTTCTTTTCCCCAGCGAGAGTCTTTGTTACTCCCCAGCAGAAGCAATTTTCATTCAAGTCTACTCTTCGTTCTAGGTCTGTTTACTTACAAATTTGTGTTTGTTTTGTTGATCTTGTCGGTCAACGTCATTACGCATGGTGTGCTTGCCCAGCACACCACACATATTGGGGGTCCATTTGTTGACCTCATTTTTGGTTGAGGTCTAGTTTTTCCTTTTTAGTAGCCTAGGGTTTAGCCATAGGTCTTTCTTATGACTATTCTTCGAGGACTAGAAAAGGAACCCTCATCACTAGAAATTCCCAAACTCTTCTTTACTCAACTTGAAGTTCCACATCTTGGTCCTAACCTCTAGCACTTAATAGGTGGGGTCAATATGGTGGAGCTCAAGGGACGACCCTTATAGGATGGTTAGACCTTAAGACTAAACTTGTACACACTACACTTTCTCACATACCCTAAACCCTAGGATCCCTTAGTTTGGTTTCCTGACTCCTTTTGGAAAGCTCGTATGGATGAACCTATACCCCTAGTATTTGACTAAGTGGGTTAGAACCAACATATTGAGCATCCAAAATGAGTTCTCATATGGTTCCTGTTGGATTGATATGGCTTCATGGCTTGTTGGACCATTTTGGCCCAAAACCACCAAATTACCAAAATACCCCTACAACCTTAATCTTTGCAAAAAATTCCAACATTATCCAAAAAACTCAAATTTTTCCAAAAAACATCTCAAACCCCTCACCATTTCTTAAATTTACCAAAATTTACCAAATTCCCAAAATACCCCCAAAAATTGCTAAAATTACCAAAATGCCCCTCATGATCTAAAAATCCCAAAAACTTCAAAAATTTCCAAATATTACCAATTTCAATTCTTTATCATCAATTTGACCAGATTTGACCAATTTTACCCAATTTGACCAAAAGCCTCAATTTACCCTTAAGAGCCCAAATGTCCCCAAATTAACCTCAATTTTGCCTAATTTCAATTTTAAACCAAAATTGTGCTTCCCCAATTCTATTCTAAACAAAATTCAAGCCCAATTTTACTCAATTGCAAGCCCAATTTCTTTTAAATCAATAAGGCTCAGTTTTGACCATATGCCCGAATCCACCAAATTGACCCACCAATTCAATTCAAAAGTACTTTAAGTTTTGCCACATCCCTCATGACATATTCCTACACCAAATTCAAAATTCAATTAGCCCAAATTTTAGCCCAAATTTAATTTCAATTTCAAAGGCCCAAGCTCACTAAATTTAATTCCAAAAAGCCCAAGTCCAAAGCCCACATGATACTTTCATTTCTCCTCATCATTCATTCAATTAAAATCATGCATAAGGTTTTAAATGCATGATCAAAATTTTCCAAATGAAGCCTCATGACAAACTCCACCAAAAAATTTCAAATTTCCAAAAATCACTTCTCATAAAAATTAGCCAAGCCACATGCAAGCCATAGGTAAGCCATGTGAGCCTTACCACATCATCAGACTATTAGTGAAAAGAGGCCAAGCCACTTTTAAGCCTCTTTAAAAAGGTTTTTAATCCTTTTTATTAATCTCTTAAGCCCATGATTAACCAAATCTCTTTGGATGGAGGCTTCTCTGCATCAATTTAGTTTACCCATCTGATCCTCTTCAGCCCAAGACCAACCTTGGTGATTCAACGATTTAAAAACCCAGAATCTCATTCAATTCCTCATTAGTAGGATGGAACTTAGAAAAGAATCAGATTGGAACACTATGCAACATGTATATGTGGTTAATACAAATAGAACTGATATCCACATATTGCCCTCGTACACAAACCAAATCATCAAATCCTTGTGTAATATTTTCATAGAACTCTTGAACAACTGAAATTATAGATACAATAGTGAAGTAATAAAAGTTTTCCTACTTTTGATCCGCAATCAACAACTCAATTGTTCTTTGAGGATGTAAATAAATGCATCCTACAATCAATTTCTCAGATTGCAGATCAGCGTACCTATCTCCTTCCCTTGCACTAACAAACTTATCAGAATGAAAAGTTGCTTTTTCCTTACCTCCCTTATTTTAGGAGCCATGATTAATCTATAAATTTTCAAAGTAGGTTCCAAAAATCACAAACTAAAATTCAAAAGGCTCTTAAAAGAATAATCTAAACATAAATAATCATTCAACCAAGGATTTCACACTATATTCACCAAGTTTTAAATATTCTCGGTCAAATCGATAACGTGGATGAAATATATTGTCAAATCAAAATTTTTTAAAGCCAAGGTTATAATCTTACCCAGAGATGAATAAATCTAAAGTTTAGAGGCCTAACACTAAGTTAATCAAGCATAAAATGAAACCTTAGGGGAATAAAATGCAAGAAAATGAAAGAAGGAGACGAACCAAGGTTGAAATTGGCAAAAATCGTGTCTCTAGGCTCTTAAAATATCTAATGGGTTAGTTCAGCACTATAGCGTCGGGGAGTGGCACTATAACACCTTGCATTGCCTGAGGAATAGCGCTATAATGCTTAAAGGTGGCGTTATAGTGCCATTCTTACCCATCCAGATTTTAAAAATTTTTATTTTTGAAAAGTAAATAGGAAATCTGTGATGTAGAAAGGTTATTCTTCAAGATTTAAAGACCAATTTTATAGTTATTGAGTTCTACATCATTCCAAAATTTCAATTTTGCAATTTCCAATATGAATGCATAAGGTAAATTTTTCAATACACAACAGAACTAGTTTTTTTATATTAATTAGAGGTTCAATACATACAACACAACCCCATAGACCTCATCAGATGTTCATAGAACAAAGACATCAAAAACAACATTAAGTCATAATACAAATATCATACACACACCACATGAAATCACATAACACTAAAACAGAAATATCTATATAAAAAATCCTTTAGGACCACTCTTTATCAGTGGTGATATTCTCCATTCCACTCACCAAACAATTTATAGTTTCCAATGAAGTATGAGAATCAATCATTAGTCCTAATGAATTTTCCTCAACCATTTGGGGATTTGGAAAAAAAATCATTCCAATTTTGTCTATCTTCATAGATAATGCAACAATTTGACATCCAATAATTGAAATAGCATCGTTATCATGAATACTAGCTACTTTCTTAGGATTTACCCGATTAGAAGGCCATTGAAAATTATTTGTAGCCATTTATTTAATTAAAGACTAAGCTTCATCAAAAGGTTTAGACATTAATGATCTTCCAGTAGTAACATCTCTAAAAGATCTAAGAGATCCTATTAACCCATTATAAAAAGTTTGAATGATCAACTAGTTTGGTAAAGCATGATGTAAACCCTTTATAAGGAGTTCCTTAAATTATTCTCAAGCTTCATACATAAACTCTCCTTCATTCTGAGTAAAAGAAGTAATATTATTTCAAAGCTTCGTAGTTATTCAAAGTTGAAAATACTTAGCCAAAATTATTTGAGCTAAATCTCCCCAAGTTCTAAAATATCTAGGTGGTAGAAAATTTAGCCACATCTTAAATTTATCCCTTAATGAAAAAGGAAAAATTCTAAGTATAACAAAATCATTTAATATTCCATCATATTTAAATGTAGCACACAGTTCTAAAAAGCTAGCTAAATGTAAATTGGGATCCTTAGATGGTATTCCTCCAAACTGTAAAATATTAACTAGAAATAGGTTATTTTTATGTGAGTTAGGATCCAAGGGAAAGTCTTAATATCCCTTAGTGTTGTAGCTCTACCTTAGATGGTGCCACAATGCCTTCCTCTTAATCACTATGGCGCCCTTATAATACTTGTATAGTGCCATAAAACTATTCCTTAAAGGTGACCACCTTATATTTTAATGTTTGTGTGTGATGGAATAATAATTCTAGTAGCACATACTTGGGATTTTGCTCTCTAAGTGATGGAAAAAGGAAAAATTCTAAGTAATACAACATCATTTAATATGTCATCTTATTTAAATGTAGCACATAGTTCTAAAAAGCTAGCTAAATGTAAACCGGGATCTTCAGATGATATTCCTCCAAACTGATTATTTTGTATCATTTGTATAATTGAAGGTTTAAGTTCAATTGATTTATCCTCTATAGCGGGAGTTTAAATGCTTAAATGAATTTAATCTACTGTAGGTTTCACATAATCCCTTAAAGTTTTTTGTAATTATGATGTTCATTTTCTGCAGTTTGAATTTTAATATTGTTTTGCGATAAGTTAGCCATTTCTTAAGAATTATAAGGTCTTCCTTATTTTTAAATTTTTTGAATAGTTCGTTCTAATTTAGAAATGTAAGGCACTAATGTCTTAGATCCAGAACTACTTTTAAACAATGTAAAAATTGTAGAAAATTAAATAGCACACCAAAAATGAAATTATATAGGTTTTTATTTTAAATTTTAAATTTTTATTTTTATTTTTTTTAATTTTTCTAGTTTTTCTAATTTTTCAATATTTTGTTTTTCTTTTAAATTACAATTCAAATAAAATTGTAAGTAAAAAAGTCAGGTCACAATCCCCGACAACGTCACCAAAAACTTGACCCGACCTACAATTACTTGTGTTTTTAATCCCTAAAGTTTTGAAATAAAATTTGTCTCAAATTATATCTAGCGGCTAGTGTGAACAAATTTAATAATTTATAAATAATTTTCACACTAGCTATACTACGAAAGTATATGTTTCGTTTCAAGTAATACAAGATTTCCTAAAAAATCCCAAAATTGATCCCACAAGGAAAGCGGTAACACTTAAAATCATCTTACAAAATTTCTATTTAAATTACAAATTAAATGGGTAAGAGGTATAAAATGATATGATTACTAAAAATTACTATTAAAAAGTTAACAAGAATGTAGCAAATAAAGGTAACAACTTAATAAAATATAACAACTAGTTTGGATATCATGGAAAACCTTTCCCCTTGCCAAGAGATTTTAATCATTGTAGGATTCAAGTGATTTAAGATAAAATTGATGTATGTTAACAAATAGAAGCATAACTTATGCTTTACCCCCTCCCGATGCTACCAAAGAACATTCCATAACATCTCATTTCCGCATGAGAACTATCTAGCCTCTCACCTCTAGATGCCCTTAAGCCTATGCCACTATGATGGCTGAACCAGCAACAGGGTACTAATCCTTAAACCAAATTGATAATTATCTAGCCTGTCACGCTAGAACTAACAAATTTTATGCTCATCAAAACTTATCTCTTTATTTATTTGCACTCCCCCTTAGGTGATTGCAATGGCTCTGCCTAGAATAAAGTGTGGTATCCACTAGTTGGGTGAAGTCATAACCCTCTTAGAACATTATGTTTCTTAAAAGATTTTAACCTCAAATGCGGCCAGTTTGTAAAGTAAATGAAGATTCAGTGAAAATCTTATCACAATTTTTAAGAGTAAAAAGAAATCTTTAAATTATTCTCATCCCACGAGGTTATGTCCCATATGCAAGGAGTAAGAAAGAAAACAACTCAAAATTCATGAAAATTAAACAAAAAAAAAACATTTGCATTTAAATCCAAGTCTTACAACAAAAACTTAAACACAAATACAAAGTACCTTATGTCTTCTCTCGAAGTAAACTTTTGAAGTTTCCTTTGACTAATCTCCAAAACTTTTCACACTAAAACACACTCACGCTTACACTTGAACACAAAATATGAATACCCAAACTAGCTATTGTCGCCCAATTAAACTTTTGAGGCTCCAAAAGGTCCCTAAATTCAGCCAACTCCTTCTCATTAAATAGAAAATAGAGAAAAAAACCAAGAGTTGCTTCAAAAACCCCCTTCAAAATTCGGCAAAGTTCAATGCATCTTCTAGAAAGGTAGTTACTGGAGCAATAACACTAGCTTGGGGTACTATAGTGCTCATCTTGCTTGTATATAGAGCCATGGAGCCAAGTGGTGGCGCTATAGGGCCACACAAAAATCTTCAATTTTTGCTCAATTTTCTCTTCATTTTCTTTAAATTTCCATTCCATGTATCTGAAACTAGAAACAAGCAAAATAAATTCCTTTAAAGTGCAAGATGATAAAAAATGTACATAAAAGGCATATAAAATATGCACTAGAAATAGGTTATTTTTATGTGAGTTAGGATCCAAGGGAAAGTGTTAATATCCATTAGTGTTGTAGCTCTACCTCAGATGGTGCCACAATTCCTTCCTCTTAATCTGTATGACACCCTTATAATACTTGTACAGTGCCATAAAATTATTCCCTAAAGGTGACCACATTATATTTTAATGTTTGTGTGAAATGGACTAATATATCTAGAAGCACGTACTTGGGATTTTGTTCCCTAAGTGATGGATTTCTCTAGAAAGTTCTATTTGGGTTGGACCATCCACTTTTGGATTTTATCCATTACACCTTTACATATTACAATAGCCATAGGCCTTATCGCCCATTTTTTCAACTTTGGTGAGCACGTATGATAGAAGCTTGAGTCTTAATTTTTAAATAGGTTATATTCATAAAATATTATATGAAATTTAGATAATTCATTTTAGGGTAATCATCCAGTACACTTCCCAAACTCCGTGTCATGCATGTAGTTAGAAGACTTATTTTACTAGAGTGTCAAGTGTCATGGAACTGCATATACAGTGTGTTGGTGTCATTCACTTTATTCAATCTCAAGAGCTTAAGGTCTATTTCCGATCACATTTTATTTTCCATTTTATTTTTTATTATATTTATTTTGTTTTTATTTTGTTTAATTTTTTATAAAAAGAGTTTGGTATTGTTATGATTTATTTGTATTTAAAAAATAAAAATACAAAACATATTTTGTTGGGAATTTTTTATTTTTTTCAAAGAGAAAGCTACACTTTATATAAAACGGTTGGGTCCATGTACGCTCCAGTATTAAGCTTAGCCACCCATGACATATACAACCTCTTCCTTGCTCTGCCCGACATAAGCATTACCTATGGGTGGTCATGCAACTACTGATGTCAGGTAACCGATGGTGCCAGGTTCAGCTGGTGGCATTGGCACTAGCGGCAGACAATGGCAGAGGTCTGCGATGGGCAGCGGTGGTAGGCAGTGAGCGGCTAGCAAGGGCTGACAATAGGGAACATAGAGCGGTGGTAGTGGTCAACGACTAATAGTGGGGGTTGCGGTTGGCGGGTACATGAGCCTCGCCTGGCCATGCTCTGAAAAATATGTTTCTAAAACAAAAAAAAAACACATAAATTATATTTTTTTAATTTTGAAAATTAGCCTCATGTGTTTTTAAATAAAATTTTAAAAAAAATGAAAAAATTAATACTGAAATACTATTTTTACGTTTGTTTTCTATTTTTTGTATTAAAAAAAAAACAAAACATAAAGAGTGATCCCAAGCAGGGCCTTTGAGTTTGTGCAACTTTGGTAATGTCTTCTCCACAACTCTCTTTGATGTCACCCTTGACTTCTCCTCTTCCAAACCTCTCAGTCCCCCCTTTCTTGACTCTCTAGACTTTCTACTTTTAATTAGGGCCAACCTTCCTTCCAAAAAGACTACAAAATTCCCTCCTTTTTCCTAAAAGGCAAACTTCTTCAAATCAAGAGACAAGTCCCTTCATCCAAGATACATATCTCTTCATTCAGGAGCCTTTCCAAAGTGTCTAGATGCATTAAATCACTCCATGGGGTGTTTAAATTGATTGGAGCCCTCTAGAAACGCTTAAAAATAGTCAATAACCGCTTTATTTCGTCTTAATTCATCTCTGATACCTCTGGCGCTAATGTATTGAAGTCCCACACTATTCTTTGAATTTTGGACCACTTATTTTTAAAATGGAGCCTCAGACACCAATTTCTGGTGCCTTTGGTGCCATCTCTCTGTATAATTGTGCCTCTAGCACCAATCTTGGCGCCTTAGGTGCTAGGATACTAAAAAGCTTCATTTTGGCTCCAAATTCCTCCCTTTTGCTCCTTTTTGATCCAAATGCCTATAATCAATATATCTGCAACAAAACATGAAAATACCCTTCTTTAAAGTGCAATATCTCAAAATTTAAGCATAAAATGTATACATAAAATTGCATATTTTTTGTGTATCAAAATCTTCCAAACTTAAATGTTTCTTGTCCTTTAGTGACTCTTTTACTACATAAAAATTTCACTTAAGGTTGAGATTAACTTATAAACTTCTATAATTATTTTTAATAAATATTATAGTAAAACTTAAAAAAAAATTTAATTACTTAGGTTAAAACTAAAGTATCAGAACACTTAATAATCTAGTCCAGGAATTTTGAATCTCCATTTATTTCAAGAAAAAAATGTAATTTGGAATAACAAAGATACTTATAATTTCCAGATGAAAATGAATTTCATGAAAACTTTATTAATAAAGATTCTAATACTCAAATATAATTTTAGAAAATGTAATAAAGCCTTTTTTCCTCAAATTGATTCAAGTAAAGCCAATTTTTTTATTAGGCATCTCCTCACGCTTCTCCTCACATATTTTCCTTTTTATTTTCTTTTTATTTTCCTTTATCTTTTTATCTTTTCTTTAGGATAATTTTCAATCCTTTCTTTTCTTTTCTTTTTCTTTTTTTTTTCTTTCATGTGAGGATTACTATATCTGTATAGCCTTTAATAGTTTTGAACTTCATTATCCCCTTCGTGAAGTTAAAATTTCTTACCTTCCTTCATTTGTAATAGCTTTGAAAAATTTTCATAAAGTTTCATTCTTTTCTTCTTATATGAAACTCTAAAATTCTTAATACTTCAAAAGTACACTTGCCTTTACTTTAAATAGAAAAACATAGTCTTACTCTTTCATATTAAATGTCCTAACTCTAGAATTGACCACCATTATTAAAGATTTTTGCTTAAATTTACTATAATATTTACAAACAAAAATGAAGTTTTTTAAAGTTAAATTTTGATATCCAATGACATGCTAAATAAACTTAAAATATTGTTAATTAAGGACAAATAAAATTTAGTTTAATTCTTTTAAGGAAATTTTTCTTTTCCCCAAACTTAGATTTTAAATAATAAGTAAAGCATGTAGTACAAAAAAATTATAGGTGAAAGAAAAAAGTAAATGCGTAAAATAAAACTAATTTGTAGAGGATTTTGAAAATGATCCTTGGCTCAAACACATGAAGGTGCTAATTTAAAAAGTACAAGCTTTCAAGCATTAAAGAAAACATAATATATCAAAGTATTTGCTAAGTAAAGTTAAATTAAAACATAAATAGTAAATTAAAGAAACTAACAATGTTGAAAAAAATCTTAAAGTTTACAGTTACACAGACAAACAATTTCAATAGTTCCACAGTCAAAACACATAAATTGTCCAAATCATGCCAACAATAAAATAAAACAAAACAAACAACAACAATTAAAAATAACTAAAACCAAAGAAATTTCATTCATCATCTTCCTTTACATTTTCTTCCTCTTCTTCAAAGTTATCTTGCACATATGGCGTGATGCTGGGACTTGTAGGAAACTCTATAGTATGATCACCCCTCAGATATTTAACAGTTGCCTCTCGATATGCAATGTCATTTTGTACTCTTCTCTGCTTATAATCATCATTGTGAGCATTTCTTAATTCCAAACCACCTATTTTGTTTTGCATCGCTATATTATCTGATTATTGAAAAATTAACTATTTCATAATATTTTCAAGTGAAATAGAACTGGAAGTAGATGGTTCCACAGTTGCTGTAGAGTTTCTATCACTATTTCTACTTCTAGATCCAACAAATGATTCAAATTTATGAACTGTGGGTTTTCCAATAGGTTTAAGTGGTTGCAACATTTTTTCATTCTTATCAAATTCTACTCCTGATTGTTCACATAAAGTTAAAATCAGGGCAGGATAACCCAAATCTTTAGTTGTCTCACTTCTATCAATACTTTGAGCATCGTACACAATAAGAGCACAACATCAACAACTTTCATTTGTTAGATGCAAAAATTTAATACTGCTCTCTCCTTAGTTACTTCACTAAGGTGACTAGTTGGAAGAAATTTTGCAGAAATAAAGTAATGTCATGCTTTAGTTGAACACTCAACATGGAGGTGGAGAAATTGACTTAGTGGTTATTCGTAATCTTCCATTCTACCCTTCTGTCAATAAGATAGGAAATTACTTCATCAAGTGAAGAATCAAAAACCTCAAATGCGGTATACTCATAATGAAATTTATTCCTAAGCTTAAAAAGTGCATTGATCCTTTCTCAATTAAATTCAACATGCTTACCTTTAACATAAATTTGCTCGTCAGTGTTCACCCAAAGATTGGCGTAAAATTCTCAAATGATAGGAACAATGGCTACTACTGTGAAGTAGCAAAAGTAGCAAAAGGACTCCTAGTTCTGAGCAATTATCAACCTTTCAATCTCTCCTCCTAGGTTTGAAAATGCACGTTTTTGAATCAATTTTCTTGTTCCCATCATAGTTTTGTAGTTAAACTGAACCTTCAAATCAATAAATCGTCTCACATCATAATTTCTTAAAGGCTTTCTTTTTTTTACCCTTGGAATGATAAGAATATCTAAATAAATTCATATAAAATACAAATAAATTCACAATATCATAAATCAAACCCAAATGTAGTAATATGCATTTTCAGAAAATTGGCGCCTATGGCGCCAACACCTAATATTTTCAAATTTTTATTTTCTTTTGAAATCTATTGTATACAAAACCAGTTAAACCAATAATTAAATTAATTAAACACTTATATTCATAATTAAACAATCTTCTAAGAACTTATTTTCACAAACAACACAAAACTCACATTAATATAAAAAATCCACATAATTACAAACCATAAATTTTCAAGCCAATACATCTACTTCAACGTCAAAATCACAACATATAAAATAATGTTGAAGACTAAATATCAAACACTCCATATAACACATACAAAGTTCAACAATAAAAGTAAATGAAATCCAATATAAACATAAAACACAAATATGCAATTACAAATTTTGTACTAAAACGAGTTTGAACATTTTCTTCACATCATTTTGAATGTTTCCCATGGATTGGTAGTGAACATACAAGTTGTAAAAATGTCCGTGAGGAAATTTTTTTGTCGAATCTTCTTCAATGTGCCCTGTATTTTTGAATTGTTCCTTCGTCCTCTAATCCAAATGATCAATATTTCTAATTAAATTCATAATATTTTTTAAATCTTTCTCTAACTTCTTGATCCTTTTCAAAATTTCATGTTAACTATAAGGAAACCGGGGATGAATAGGTTATGTATTTTGAGATGAATGATCCATAAAAAAAGTCATATTATTTTCCTCCTCACTTCCTATGCAGTTATAACAAACCCCTGGGTCCATAAGCTTATAAGGAAGGACTTTTTCCCAACTTTCATAAGGCACTTGTGACTCGTTGCACAGTAGGAATATGGTAGAAGGATGTCCCAACACATAATTCAATATGTTGATAATCAAACCCAAAACTGATTTTATAATTAAAGCACCCACATCAACAAGTCCTCTGATTCAATTACAATAATTTAAGATAACACTTTCCTTAGTCACTTTACTAATTTTCATGGTAGGAAGAAGTTTTGATGCAATAAAGAAATGTCATGCCTTCGATGCAGAATTCAATAATGATGAAGACAAACTTACATGTCCATTATCTCTTGTATACCTATTTGCATCTTCATCAGTAACGAATCGATAGAGTTCATTCATGTAATTATTCGTAGGGACAAAATTTGCATAGTGACAAATAGGGATGCTTTTAATCATAAACAAATTGTTTATTCTTGAAGGAGTAAATGGTACCCACCTACCTCAAACATAAACATCTCCTTGGTTAATTCCATTAAGATTAGCATAAAAATCTTTCACCGCAGGAAATATTTCCATTTATTCTTTGATTAATCTCTTCTTCACAAGAACTTGATCATATAAATTCTACACATCAAAACTTATAAACTTCATCATGTTGAAAACACAATATCTAGCTGTATCTTTAGAGTGGGAAGCCAAAGGATTTGATAATGGTGACTTTCCTTTCGTTTTCCACTCTTAATAACTTCAAATTTCATTTTTTGAGAGTTAATGGGGAGAAAATCAGCCAAAAGCTGCCCAAAATTGCCTTTAGAATCTTCCAAACTCGTTCTAGTAATCGCGACACTTCTGGCGCTGATTTCTAGTGCCTCAGGTGCTTAGTCCAAATAACTCTCAAATCTTTAAGATAATTTGGTAAATAAAGAAGTTTTAATGTTTTTTCTCAATATCTAAGGGTCTGTTTGGGGCAGCTGTAGCTTATTGAATAATCTGCTGATAAGCTGATTAAAAATAATCTGCTGATAAGCTAGGTGCGGTGACTATTATAAATTTTTATTTTTTTGGAAAGGCCAGACCATTGTCAATAAGCTCCCACCAGACCTAGATAGGTGTGGTATGAAAATACTATTTTCTACGTTTTGAAAACGCATAAGCTACCAAAACGCAGTTTACCCAAACAGGTCAGGTGCGTTTTCAAAACGCCACCACACCAAATAAGCTGCCCCAAACGGGCCCTAAGTCTCTCAAGTAAATGAAATTCATAAATAAAACAAATATATATATATATATATATATATATATATATATATATATATATATATATATATATATATATATATATATATATATATATATATATATATATATATATATATATATTTGGTTCAGAGATTTCCTTCACACATCTGTCCAACATTTGGCTATGAGTGGGTCAGACCATTAACCTTTACTTATTCAGATATCTGCCAACACTATTGAATGTAAAGCCAAATTCAGATATCTTAATATGTGGTCCGTGCATGGGGATTTTCTTAATCAAGTCTCTTTGGCTTAGGCAGATGTTCATCATCACATTCCTGGTATCAAACTATGGCTATTACATAAAAAAAGTTAGTAAACATCTTTCTAAATTGAATTGGGATGTGGTATAGAAAATTGATAGTAAAGTTTTAGAAGCTAAAAAGAAGGTACTGCAGTTAGAACAGCTCATGACCTTTAGTAATGGGTCTGAAATTGATGTCCATTCTGCTAATGAACACCTGTTGGATGCCATCAATATGCAAGAGGATTTCTATGCTCAAAAGGCCAATAGAATGAAATTTTGTGAGGGGGATAAAAATTCTAAATATTACCATGCTTGCATCAACTATAAGAGGAAATGCAACACTATTCATAAATCATTACTCAAGAGGGTCATTTGATTACAACTGCTGAAGGGATAGCTAGGAATGTTGTTCAATACTTTCAAGACATTTTCAACAAAACTCCTGCCTCTCAACCTGCCATTCAATACACCTTATTTGATAAGGAAAGGGAGTTCACCCAAAGCCTCTCTCTCACTGATATTCCTGATGAAAAGGAAATATGGGAAGCACTGAATTCTATTGACAGTACAAAAGTTGTTGGACCTGATGGGTTCACAACAAACTTCTATAAAAAAACCTGGCTGATTATGATGGAAGATGTTATTGCAATAGTCCAGAGCTTTTTCTGGGGTGCTGATCTCCCCAAATATTTCTCCTCCTCTACTATTACTTTGGTTCCCAAAGAAAAAAATCCTCACAAATGGGAAAATTTTAGACCCATCAACCTTACTTATGTTATTTCAAAGATAATAAGCAAAGTTTTGGTCCATAGATTATAACCCCATTTGAATCAACTTATCTACAGAATCAGGCAGCCTTTATCAAGGATAGAAGTATTGTAGATAATGTTCTTTTGGCCCAAGAGTTGGTATTAGATCTGGACAGAATCACTAGAGGAAATTTAATTCTCAAATTGGATATAGAAAAGCTTATGACACAATCAGTTGGAAGTTTATTAAATAAGCTCTCATCAACAGAGGTTTCTGTCCTTCCTTTATCTCTCTAATCAATAGATGGCTGGATAATAATTTACATTCAGTCTTTATTAATGGAACTTCACATGGGTTTTTCAGTGCATCAAGAGGTATTAAACAAGGTGACCAACTATCCCCTACCATATTTATTTTGGTTTGTAATGTCTTATCCAGAATTTTGAATAATATGGTAGCCAGGAAACCTCACTCCCTTTATAGTCATAGATCTTACATCTTAATTAACCATTTGGCTTTTGCTTATACAACAACAACAACAACAACAACAACAAAGCCTGAATCCCACTACGTGGGGTCGGCCACATGAATCCTTTTTCTCCATTGCGTCCTATTTAGTGTCATCTTTTCATTTAGTTCTAATAAATTAAAATCATCACCATTGCGTCCTATTTAGTGTCATATTTTCATTTAGTTCTAGTAAATTAAGATCATTTTTAATATTGCATCCTATTTAGTGTCATATTTTCATTTAGTTCTAATAAATTAAGATCATTTTTAATAGCGTCCTATTTAGTGTCATATTTTCATTTAGTTCTAGTAAATTAAGATCATTTTTAATACAATGAGTCCTATTTAGTGTCATATTTTCATTTAATTCTAGTAAATTAAGATCATTTTTAATACAATATCTATTTAGTGTCATATTTTCATTTAGTTCTAATAAATTAAGATCATTTTTTATACAATAAGATTTTTCTCCATTGAGTCATGTTTAGTGTCATATTTTCATTTAGTTCTAATAAATTAAGATCATTTTTTATACAATAAGCCTGTCCTATTTAGTGCCATATTTTCATTTAGTTCTAGTAAATTAAGATCATTTTTTATACAATAAGCCCATGTCTCTCTAGGTCTACCTCTACCTTTCTTAACACAAGTCGAATCTAAAACATCTACTCTCTTAATCGGATCATCTANCACCTAAGATGAATTTCTCTAATTTTGTCTGTCACAGGAGCTACACCAACCCTATCACGATTATATTAATTCCGCATTTTGTTTCTAAGTGTAAAGCCACTCATCCACCTAATCATTCTCATCTCGGCAACACTTAATCTTTATTATTATGCTTCTCTTTTAAAGGCCAACATTCAGCGCCATAGAGCATTGCAGGTCTTACCACCATATTATGTTGTCTCTTTTAAAGGCCAACATTCAGCGCCATAGAGCATTGCAGGTCTCACCACCGTTTATGTTTCTCTTTTAAAGGCCAACATTCAGCGCCATAGAGCATTGCAGGTCTCACCACTGTCTTATAAACGTTTTTAAAGGCCAACATTCAGCGCCATAGAGCATTACAGGGTCTCACCACCGTCTTATAAAATTTATAAAGGCCAACATTCAACGCCATAGAGCATTGCAGGTCTCACCACCGTCTATAAAATTTTCCTTTCAGTCTTAGCGGTACTTTTCTATCACACGAAAAGCCCGAAGCATTCCTGCATTTCAACCAACCAACTTGAATTCTACTATTAACATCTCCATCTATATCACCATCGCTTTGGACAACGAACNTTGCTAATGATATCATTATATTTTTAAAAGCTTCCAAACTTGCTGTTAGATTATTCATGTAGTGCTTGGAGAATTTCCAGGATGTTTCTGGAAGGAAGTAGAATGATCAGAAGTGCATTACTATTTTCAGCAAACAATGCAAGAGTGCGTTTAAGACCTGGGTTTCTGACTTCACTGGCTTTACCAATAGCGATCTTCCTGTGAAGTATCTAGGGGTGTTTTTTATCAAAGGAAGAACTAAAAATTTTCAGTTTGATCATATTCTAGAGAAGATTCAAAGCAAACTGCAAGCATGGGAGAATTCTTTTTATCCAATGAGGGTAGGATAACCCTTCTGAAAAGTGTTCTATCTGCTATTCCATCTTATCTTCTACAAATGAATATTATGAAAAAGGCTAATCAAAGATTATTGGAAGGTATGTTCAATATATTTCTATGCGCTGGTCAAAGGAAGCAAAAACATTGGACTAAATGGGCTAAGGTGTGTAAACCTTTTATGGTAGGAGGGTCAGGGTTCAAGTCCTTTCCTCAAATAATGTACACTAACCTTTGTAAACTCTGGATTAAATTCAGATCTCAGTCCTCCCTTTGGGCTGAATTCTTATGGGGTAAATACTGTATGCACCAACATCCTACCCAATTATCTATGAGATTGGGGGACTCTCTTATTTGGAAAAAGATGTTACAGATTAGGGAGGAAGCTGAACAAATGTTTTTCTGGGAGATAGGTGATGGTTTGGTAAACATCTTGTGGGATAATTGATCTTTGGAAGGCAGCCTACTTCAAGATCAAAATGCTCTAGCCTTTCCCAAGTATGTGAAGGATCTATGGGAACATGATAAGTGGAACCTTAATCCTATCCTTTCATTTTGCAGCCCCCATTAAATCTTTAATATTCTGAAACTCTCTTTTAAACATGGGAAAAAGGACAAAATTATAATAAAAAAGAACATATCTCCGTCTCATCCTCCCCATCAGGTGGTGGATTGGGGTCATTTAATTTGGAACAAATTTCTTACTTCTTCCATGTCCTTTTTCATATAGAGACTCTTCTCAAATTTGATTCCCACTGATGATATCTTGAAATTGAAGGGCCTTAGAGAACCCTCTAGATGTATTTTTTGTCTGACTGAGGAGGAAACTCTTGCTCACCTTTTCTTTGCCTGCCCTTGGGTACATAAAATTTGGTCTATAGTGCTTGAAAAACTGAATGTTCCAACCATGAATCTATCATGGGATGTATTCTATAATTGCTGGTCTGATTGGAGGGTAATAAAGCTTCAAGATATTCCAAAAATTGAGGCTTGGTTTGTTTGGATGGCTAGAAACCACCTGAAGTGTGAAGCTACTCCCTTAGAGCCAATGAAGGTGGGCCTAAATTGCATTGCCTATGTACAAAAACTGATTAAACTCAAAATATTTGGAGCTGTGTTGGAGTTGATCCTCTCTTCTAAACCTTCCATTACCAAAGTTTTGAAAATTTGCTGGTCTCTTCCAAGGTATGGCTGGATAAAAGTTAACACTGATGGTAGCTACAAGTCTCATTATGCTAGTATTGGTGGTGTCTTCAGGAATCTTGAGGGGACGTGCATCATGTATTTTCAATCTCTTGTTATAGCTATGGATCCTCTTGAAACTGAATGTCAAGCTGTTTTTTGGGGCCTAAATTTAGCCAAAATTTGCAATTTCAATTAGTTGTGGGTTGAATCTGAGTCCTTGCTGCTTATTAACATTATCAAGGGCTTTTGTGACACTCCCTGGAACTTAATCTGCTGGATTTCTGGGATTCATCAATCGCTGAAGAATTACTCCATAATATTTTCTTATATCCACAGAGATGATAATAGACCTTCCAATTGGCTGGCTAGAAGGGGTCTTCACACTCAAGAACCTTTGGTGAGCAAAAGGATTCCTCCCTCACTGGACTTCCTATTGCCTAGTGATCTTTTCTCTTTCCTATATTAGATAGCTTCCCTTTTGATGTTTTGAGAGGTTGCCTGCTTTTAAAGGCCCACTTTTCCTCTTTGTAACTTATTTTTAATTTTAATGAATTGGAGCTTAGCTCCTTATACTATATATACATATATATATAT
>JXCR01116688.1:47126-58494 GCA_002079205.1 Phalaenopsis hybrid cultivar
TCCCTTATTGATCCTAAGAGGGTGGGTCTAAATTGTATTGCTTTTACTCAAAAACTGATCAACTTTAAAAAGTATAAGACTATGTTGGAGATTGTTTCTTTTCTCAAGCCTCAAACTTCCAAAGTTGTGACTATCTGCTGGACTCTCCCAAAGCTTGGTTGGATCAAAATTAACATAGATGGNACTTAAGTAACAATAATTTTAACTTTTAAAATCTTTAAACTGCTAAACCTGCAATAATAACGCAAGTATACATATCGCTCAAGTAATAAATGACTCTAATGATATCCTAATTATCGATCTCATAGGGAAGCTAGAAATGCGTATGAAAAAAATTTTATGACTATAATGTAAAACACCATTCAAACTTCAAAACTTAATTACAAAATTCAAATCTAAAGTAACTGAGTGTATGCTAAATAAAATGTAGTTAAAATAACTAAGTTAATTAAACTATTTGTTAAACTTTAAAAGTAAACTTATAGAAACTAAACATAATTTCTTTGACGAAGTGTTCAAATTTAAGAAAGCAATCTCCCCCTTTACACTGAGTATATGGATTGTGAAGAAATTAAAATCATTTGAAATTATATATATATATATATATATATATATATATATATATATATATATATATATAATGTTTTGTGCCAACATGATCAATGATATTCTTTACTCTCTTTTGAGTGCTAAAAAAACGATTGATTAATCTAGAGTTTGGTCCCTAATTCCATTGTTAGGCTGGGTGAATACCAGCTGCCACTCAAGAGCTCTCACTACTTCCTACCTTAAGGGCTAACAATCTCGCATTAGTTTCCAATCAGCCAGACCAAATTGGGGATTTAAATTTATCACCTTAAAACCTCCAATTATGTTTCCAACTAAGTATATTTCCATATTTATTTACACTCAAATTCATGGATGACGTTCTCTCCCAAGAAATCAAATGTGATTCTCCATTAATTGTAGAAGTCCTAACCCTTTTCAGAACATATGTTTTGCAACATGTTTTAAAATTCCAATTGGCTAGATAAAAAAGTAAATGAAGATCGGAATTCAAATCATCAGAAATTATTAATATTTAAAACCATATAAAACAAAATCAATTCTTCACAAAACCATATCTCAAAGTAGAGAGAAGGATACAGAAGACTACTCAGAATTCATGAGAAGGATACAACAAAACACAGATTTCATATATAAAAAAAAGTTTACAAAACAAAAGAAATAAAAGACATGACTTATCTAACAATCTTTCCAAAGCAAATCCTTAGAAGTTCTCTCTAAGCCTTTCTCTCTTTACAAGAACACTCAATTCTAACTTAGAAGTTTAAAAAAGAAGAAATCTCTCACCTTCCCTTTCCTCTTACAACCCTATAATAAAATCTCCTCTTCTCTTCTGCTTGCTTTTTGATGCCACCCTGACTTTCTCTCCTTTTCGTCCCCCCTAAAACTCCTTGAAGATTACCTCTTTTATTTTAGGCTGCCTCCTTTCAAAAGGAATTCAAATTCCCTCCATAAGTTAACTATGTAAATTCAAAAGATGTTTCATTTGATCCAAGAGACATATCCCTTCATAAAAGAACCTTCCAAAGTGTTTAGATGCGTTGAATTACTCTAATAGGTGTGTAGAACAAGTGTCCCTTTAAAAATTCACGCAATTTTTTTCTTAAACCACCTTAATCAGCAAAAAAATGTCTATATTGCAACATGCTCTAGTTCTTTGGATTTTGGCGCATCATGCTCCAATCTGACGCATCATGTGTTAGAATGCCAAATTGGCTATTTTGGCTCCAAATTTTGCCAATTTTGTCATTTTTGCTCTAAATGCCTAAAAATGATAAACCTGCAACAAACACATAAAAATACACTTCTTTAAAGTGCAATATTACCAAAAATAAGCATAAAATATGTACCTAAAATATTATATTATTTTGGTGTATCAGTCAACCCTGTTCAACCATGGTCAACTTGGGCAAACATGGTCAACCATACCATTTTTGGTCAAAATTTGGTCTTTTCATCAAATTATTTTATTATCTAAATTAATTAATCATTTAATTGATTAAATAGAATGAACTTAGAGATTATTTGACCTAGGATTTAAGTTTAAAATAATTGTTTAAGCCCAAGGAAAGACAAACCAATGGCTACCCTAAAATCATGTCTTATGCTTAAAACCTAAATTCACTACATGACAACTTGCTAATGGGTCACCCATGACCGCTGACACACCCCATGACATGACTAAGATTTATAAATGACTCATGAGTCATGACCATTAGCTCAAAACAAAAGTCATTATGAAGAAATCATGAAGAGAAGAATGAGGTGGCATTCTTTCATGAAATTTGGAATTAAGATGTAGTGAGCTCATTATTCATCTCGACCTCCATCAATTGAAAGAAAGACATATATAAACCTTGATCCAACATATTATTAGGGAAACATAACAAATGGGAATGAAGAGGGATATGTTTCATCCCTTCCTAAGTTCATTGAATGGAAAATGAATCTATATGAGGGAGGCTAATTTAGAATGATTTAGAATCTTTTCAGCAGCCTTATTCACCTCTTAAGTTACCCAATGGAGAGGATCCAAAACAAGAACCCAAGCTTCATCATAATGGAAGTTCACACATGGATAATTCCTTGAGAGGTACTTCCATGATAATCCTTGGCCAGGAAAGTTATCCACAATCATTAAACAACTGATAGGTTCTCCCCTAAATGATCTCAAACTCTATAGCCACCTTTAATGGCTATAAAATTGTAAACCCATGAGCTACAAAAAAGGGACAACAACCTAAAATCTTCAATTTTATAAGCCCATAACACCAAACTTTTTTGTCAAACTCTGAGTAATTGATCTCCCATGAAATCAGCCTTTGACATCCACTGATATGCCCTAATTTTGGAATTCTATTTCAGGATAAATTTTGGGTTTGACATAAACAACATCAAAACCCCAAATTAGTTCTTATAAAAGCTTCTCTAAGCTCTAAGGAGATAATCCCAATCAAAATTGACCTTCCCCATAGGCTTTAACCAACTATTCAGTGAAGTTGTGACCTCTTCTATCGAACTTCTACTGAAGCCCAATCTTACGTCAAAATGAGCCAAAATCAAGCATCCTAAGCTCAAGCAAAAGCTTTAGAACTAATTCAAATCAAATTCCATCCACTAAGGCTAAGGTATGGGCTAAAACCCTAATTTTGGCTCAATTTTCAGACATTATGAAGAAAACCATCACTTCATGGCTATTGATCCATATGGATGTGTTTACCATGTTGAGATGATGCTCTATGAACAAAAATTTTTAGGTTGGGGCAACATTTGGGTAGATCTTAACCTAAAACCACAAACAGCTCTCGGATATCCAATGTCATGTTAAAGTTACACTCTGATATCCAATGTCATGTTAAATAATTTTAAAAACTACAGTTTTTTAGGTTAAAATAAAATTTAGTTTACTTCTTTTAAAGAAATTTTTCTTCCCCAAAAACTTACATTTTTAAATAATACGTAAACCATGTATTAAAAAAATTTGTAGGTGAAAGAAAATAGTAAATGCATTAAAAAAAAACTAAATTGTTAATGCAAGTGGATTTAGTGTGTTAATTTTGCAAATATTTTCCAATAATACAAAATACACACGGCAGAAACAAATATGCAAATTAATCCTAACAAAATAACATCACTGAAAATAGTTTCATCTTTTAAAAATATTTAAACTACCAAATCTCCTTTAAAATTAATGCAAGTATACGTATAGTTTAAGTAATAAAGGGCTCTAATTAAGTCCTAGATATTGATCCCGCGCTGAAGTTTGAAATGCCTAGAAATAAGTTCATAAGATTATAATGTAAAGTAAATTATTAAAAATACAAAAAGTAAAGTCTTAAGTTTGAATACTAAGTAACAAGTGAATGCTAATTAAAATGCAGTTGCAAAACAAAATTAACTAAAATAAATGCTAAACTTTCAAAAGTAAATTTACAAAAATTAAAATTAAGATGTTGTGAAGGAAACTTCAAATTTAAGAAAACATCCCTCCTCTTTACAATGGTATATAATATGTGAAAGAATTAAAATCATTTGAAAAAATATATATAAACTATTTTGTGCCAAATAGAAGCAATCTTATTTCTTGCCTTCTTCCGAGTGCACAAAAAACATTGACTAATCCAGAGTTTGGTCTCTAATTTTTTGGCTAGGCTGGGAGGATATCGGTTGCCAGTCCAGAGCTCCCACTACTCCCTCACCTGAGAGCTAACAATCTCGCATCAGTTTCTAATCAACTGGACTAAATTGAGGATTTTAATATGTCACCTTAAAATGTCTGATTTTGCATCCAACAAAGTATATTACCCTATTTATTTGCACCCAACTCCATGGATGAAATAATCTCCCATGAAATCAAATGGGATTTCCCCATGTTGTAAGAATCATGCCCCTTTCGGAACATATATTTTCCAACACATTTTAACATTTCAATTGGTCAGATCGAAGTTCAAATCATCATAAATTATTGACATTTAAAACCATATAAAATAAAATCAATTCTTCACAAAACCATATCTCAAAGTAGGAGGGAGAAGGATAAAGAACTACTCAAAATTCATTAGAAGGATACAACAAAATACAGATTTCATATATAAAAACATGTTTATAAAATAAAAGAAATAAAAAGACACAAATTATCTCACAATCCTTCCTAAGAAATCTCCTAGAAGTTCTCTCCAAGCCTTTCTCTCTTTACAAGCACTCTCAATTCTCTCTTAGAAGTGTAATGAAGAAGAAATCTCTCATCTTTCCTCTCCTCTTACAATCCTTGAAAAAAATCTTCAAGCTCTTGACTTTCTCTCTTTCTCTCTCTCTCTAACTCTCCTTCACACCACACACACCTCACGCCACTCCAAACTCCTCTCTCAAGCACTAGAATTCCCTCTCTTTTATAAAAGGTTGCCTCCCTCCAAACATAATTCAAATTTCCCTCCAAAATTATGTCCAGAAGTCAACTCTTTTGAATTCAAAAGACATGTCCATTGATCTAAGAGACATATCACTTCATACAAGAACCTTCCAAAGTGTCTAGATGCATTGAATTACTCCAAGGGGCATTTAGAACAAGTGTCCCTTTGAAAATTTTTACAAAATTTGTCTGTAACCGCATTAATTTGAAAAAAGTTGTTTCTGGAGCATCATGCACAAAATCTCTGTCAAATGGCGCATCATGTGCCAGTTTGTTGAAGACCATGTTGTTCTATATTTTGGCTCATCTGGTGTTAGTCTGACACATTTTGTGTCAATCCGGCACATCATGCACCAGAATTTAAAAATTCACTGATTTGGCTCCAAATTTCATCCTTTTTTCAACTTTTCCTCCAAATGTCTAAAACTATTATACCTCCAACAAAAAAAATGAAAATATCCTTCTATAAAATGCAATATCACCCAAAATAAGCATAAAATATATACATAAAATAACATATTAGTTTGGTGTATCAAAATCCCCCAAACATAAATGTTACTTGTCCTCAAGTGATACTTTTACTAATTAAAAGCATTTGACTTAGGATAAAAACTGACTTAAAACTTCTATACTTTAGTTTAATAAATAAAATAGTAAAATTTAAGAAAAAACATTAATAACATATATTCAAATTCTAAGAATAAGAATAATTAGTAGTCAATTTTAAGATTTCTCAATCTCTATTCATTTCAAGAAGAATTACAATTTGTCATATCAAGGATATTTAGAATGTGCACATGAAAAAGAACCTTAGGAAAAATTTACTAATATTGCTACTAATAATCCAATATAAGTTTAGAAATGTAATAAATCTTTTTTCCTTAAGTTGATTCAAGTGAAGTCAATTTTTGAAAAGGCATCTCCTCAAGTTTCTCTGCACTTATTTTTCCTTTCTTTTCATTTTCTTTTCTTTTCTTTTTCTTTCTATCTTTTAGGATCTTTCAATCCTTTCTTTTCTTTTTCTTTTTTTATGTGAGGATTACTATATCTGGATAGTATTTAATAGTTTTAAACTTCACTACCCTTTTCTTATTGTAAAAACTTCTTACCTTCACTTTATAAATTCAAATTAGTTTATGATTTTCATAAAGTCTCATTATTTTCTTCTTACATGCAACGCTAAAACTCTTAATATTTCAAAAATACAGTTTCCTTGAATCTAACTAGAAAAACTTTGCCTTGTCTTATCATACCAAATATCTTTAACTGCAGAATTGTCCTTCATTATTAAAAACTTTTACCTAAATTACCATAATATTCATAAACTTATGTATAGTCATTTAAAGTTTAATTTTAATATCCTAAGTCATTTTTAATTAGTTTTAAAAATATTGCTACTTATGGACAAGTGAAATTTAGTTTATTTCTTTTTTAAAAGAAATTTTTTCTTCCCCCCAAACTTAAAATTTTAAGTACTTTAAAAATGTTCTATCACAAAATTTAGTTGGTGAAAGAAAATAGTAAATGCATGAAAATAAAAACTAACATGTAGAGGATTTCTGACTATGAAACTGGATTCTTGTATACTGCATGTACTAAATAATACATATAGGCTTTAAAGCATTAAATGAGACACAATATATTTTAAAGAATTTGATGAGAATTAAAAATAGAAATAAAATACTAAAAATGTAGAAAGAAAATACAAATCTACTATTACTATTACAATTTTAAATTCACAGCACAAAATGAAAGTTTTTAATACTGCCAAACAAATATCATCCAAACAACATACAAACTAACAAAAAACAATGAAACAAATAAAATAACTCCAGAAAATATCAATCTTCATCGCCTTCCTCAACATCATCATCGTCATCTTTTTTTTCTTCATCATCATCACAAATAGAAGCAAAAGAAATGAAGCTAGGGCAAGTAGAAAATTCCACATTGTATTCACCCCTAAGATATCTCACCATAGCATCCTCAAAAGCAATATTATGTTTAATTCTCCTTTGCTGATACTCATCATTATAAGAATTTCTTACTTCAATCTCTCTAATTTGATTTTGAATATTTACTATATCCAATTGTTGAAGCATGAATTGGTCAATAATGTTTTCTAGTGATGCAGAGTGAGAAGTAGATGCCCCAGCAGCTAATGTAGAGGGCCTATCACTTCTTCTACCGCTAGATTCAACAAATGATCAAACTCTTTAAAACATATGCTTCCCAATAAGATTTTATGGTTGTAAACTTTCCTCATTTCTATAGAACTCCACTCCTCATTGCTCATAAATAGTAAAAATTTGTGTAGGGTAACCTAAACCACTGGATGTAGAGCTCTTAGCTATGCTTCATGCATGATGAACTTAATTAGTACCAACATCTATTGCTTTCATGTTCTAAATGTAATAGTTGAATACAACTTTATCCTTTGTTACATCGGCCATATGATTTTTTGGTAGAAATTTAGCAAAAAAGAAGTGTCATCATACCTCTGACTGACTAGTCAACATGGAAGCGGAGAAGTTAACAATCATATTATTTTTAATTTTTTATTCTCCTCTTCCATCAGTCAGAAAGGCAACCACTTCATTTTGTGATGAATCAGTCATCACAAATGCAGTGTATTCACCATAAAATACATTCGTTGGCCCATAAAAAACTTTGATCCTTTCTGCAATAAATTCAACTTGCTTACCTCTCACAAGGATGTGATCGTCATCAGTGAATCTAAAGTTGGAATAAAACACCCAAATCATTGGTACAATCAGTGCTGCAGTGAAGTAGCAAAACCATTCCCAATTTTTGGCAAGGATCAACCTCTAAATCTTGCCACCCGGATTAACAAATGTTCATTCCTGGATCAATCTTCTCGACTCTATTTGATTGTTATAACAATGTTGGGCCTTAAAATTAACAAATCTTCATGCATCAAAATTATCTGACCTTCCTCTCTTCACTCATGGAGCCATTTGAAATTCTATCAAAATCTAAATAAATTCAAAATTAAATACAAAATAAAAACTCTAACTCCTCAATTAAGGTTATTTGGTAAGAAACTTTTCACCATGAGTTTTCTTCAAAATTTTTCATCAAAAATCCCAACTTTTGGATTTTCCATAATGTAGGAAAAATTCATGGTGAAAATAAAAATTTTCAAGTTAAAGTGAAGCTTTTACCAAAATAAGGTGAAATCAATGATTTTTAGCCTTTGAAATCTTCTCTGTCGAGCTCAATGTAAAGCCTTAGGTAAAGGTTTAGAGGTAGGGAACAACCCAAGCACCAAAAATGGAGTTTACTGTGAGATTTCATGGTCTTTTAGGCAATCTAGTGTTTTCAGGAATTCGGCGCATCATGCCCCAAATCTGGTGCATCATGTGCTAACTTTCTATAATCTAGTGCATCATCCGCCAATCCGACACATCTTGCACCGATGCCTTAATTTTTCCAAATTTCATTTTATGTGAGAATTTTCTCTTTACTGCTTTACTTCTACCTCTAATCAACTCAAATGAACCATTAAAAGCATAATTAAACATTACACTAACTTTAATATTTCACAAACAACACAAAACTCACTTTTACATATAAAACCTGTGCTATTACAAACTAACATTTTTCAAGCCAACAAACATATATTTCATTGTTTAAAGCAAACCAAAACATGCTAAAAATGAAATCTAGACATCAAGATACCAAACACAAACAGTGATATAGTTCAATAATAAAAGTAACTGCAATTCAACACCACAAACAACTAAAACAAGCAGTACTAAACAAAATGTTTCATGCATAGATTAAGCTTAAACATATTCTTCACTCTTGACCTCTTGGATATCTCCCATAGATTGGCAGTGCACATACAAGTTGTAGAAGGGTTGATAAGGAGATTTATAAGTTGAATCCTCCCCAATCCAAGCATGTTTCTTGAAAATAGGCACCAAACCATCTTCAATACAACCAGTATGCTAAAAAAAATTTTTAAGTCTCCAATCTAAGTGATCCATCATTTCAGAAATATTCCCAATTGCTTGCATAAGATTTTTCACCTATTTTTCTATCTTCTTGATCCTTTTCAAATGTGTGGTAGAGCTGAAGTAAGGCCGAATACGTGATGAATTCTGGGATGCTTGATCCATCAGTACATCATATCATTCTCATCTCTCATTCCAATACAGTTGCAATAGACTTCTAGATCCATCTGGTTCAAAGGAAGAAGCACTTTTTCCCAATTTTCATAAGGTACTTGTGATTGGCTGCATAGTAGAAAAATAGTAGATGGATGTCCAAGTCTAGTTGCAGATCCATTAACAATCAAACCCAAAATCAATTTCACAATGATTGCTCCAATATCAACAGATTTCCCAGTTGGAATACAGTAATTCAAAATAGCACTCTCCTTAGTTACCTTACTAATTTTCATAGTAGGAAGTAGTTTCAATGCAATAAAGAAGTATCATGCCTTAGAAGTAGGATTTAACAACAATGATAAAAAACTTACATCTCCATCATCTATGGCCTCCCAATTTGTATCTTCATCCGTAAGGTACCGTAATAGTCCATTCATATTATCTCTCGTAGGGATAAAATTTGCATAATGGCAGATAGGCACATTTTCAAACATAAATATCTTGTTTATTCTTAAAAGAGTGAATTTCACAAACCTACCTCACACATAGACAATTCTTTTGTTGATTCCATGTAGATTTGCTTAAAAATATTTCACTACTGGGATGACTAGGGCATAAGTAGTGAAACAAAGCACTTCCCAATGTCTCTGTGCAATAATTTTATCAACTCGAGTATTCGGTGTATTAAATCCTCGATTCATAAACCCCCTTTCTTTGATTAGCCTCTTCTTAGCTAGAACATGATCATGAAACTCTGCGCATCAGAACTAATAAACTTTCTCCGGTTGAAAATTCAAAATCTAGTGAAATTTTTAGAGTGGGACGCCATTGGAATTGAAATCTTGTGACTCCTTCCTCGTTTCCCCAATAAAATGGACTTTGGAATGAGTTTTTGGGAGTTATAAGGAGAAGAACTCACCAAAAACTGCCTTTTAAAATGTTTTAAGTCATTTTTTTCTCCATGATACATCATGTTTCAGCGCTCTGGAATATGGTACATCATGCGCCAATTCTAAAAAATTTACATTAATTTATTTTCAATCAAAAAAATCTCAATTCTTCTATAAATTTAAGTAAATAAAGATGTCTTTAAATTATTAATTATTTTCTCACATACACGGACTCTATGAAAAAATAAATATAAATATATGTGAATATAGCATACGAAAACTTAAAATCAAAATAAATAATAATAAGTATGGGTTGTCTCCCACAAAGCGCTTGTTTTAATATCGTCAGCCTGACATTCCCAGTCTTTATTTTGGGTGACCCAACATTATAGTTTTTTAAAAAATTAGTCTTTGACCATCAAAATATGGTTTCAATATGTGACCATTTACTTTAAATATTCTTTCACTCTTAGGATCTTCAATACAAACAACTCCATAAGGAAATACTTTTACAACTTTGAATGACCCTTTCTACCTAGACTTTAGTCTTCCAGGAAATACTTTCAGTCTTGTATCTTATGATAAAACTTTCTATCTAGATTCAAATTATATTTTTTTTATCTTTCGATCATGCCATTCTTTCATTCTTTCCTTATAAATCTTAATATTATCATAAGATTCATTCATAATTTTTTCAAGTTCATTCAAATGCAATAATCTTTTCTCACCAGCTTCTTTGAAATTAAAATTGAGTTCCTTTATAGCCTAATAAGTTTTATGCTCCAACTCTACTAGCAAGTGACAAGTCTTCCTAAAAATTAGTTTATAAGTGGACATACTTATAGGTGTCTTATAAGCTATCATGTATGTCAATAATGTCGTATCTAATTTAAGAGACCAATTCATTTTACTATGATTAACATTTTCTTTCAAAATTCTATTAATTTCAGGATTTGATACTTTTGCCAAACCACTAGTATAAGGATGATAAAAATTTTCAATTTTATGCATTATGTTCTATTTTTCTACCAATCTTGCAATTTTTACATTTCTAAATTGGAATCCTCTATCGGTAATGATTACTCTATGCATTCCATATCTTATAAAAATATTTTTAATTAAAAATTTTGAAACACTCTAAGCATCAAAGTAACATAAAACAAGGGCTTCAATCTTTTTTAAAACATAATCCACTGCAATCAATTTATATATACTTCCGAATGAAGGTAAATGGTCCCATAAAATCGAATCCCCGCCCATCAAAAATTCAATTTCCAAATTAAAATTTAGAGGCACTTCATCTCTTACTGAAATATTACTTACTTTAGGACACCAATCACATATATATATATATATATATATATATA
>JXCR01116688.1:58624-103778 GCA_002079205.1 Phalaenopsis hybrid cultivar
CACACTCTATATATATATATATATATATATATATATATATATATATATTAACATATCTAAATAGAGTAAACCAATAAAATCAAGGTTACAAAATTTTATGAATAATTCTGTCATTCCAAAATGTCCTCCAAACTCAGAATCATAACATTTCTGAATAATTTCCTGAATTCCTTTGTAAGGCACACATCGTCTCATTACTAAATCTTTGCATTATTTATATAAATAGAGGTCATCCCAACAATAATACTTTCAATCATGAATGAAATTCCTTTCATATTGTTTTGTTAGTCTAAATGGTAAAATACCACTAACAATATAATTTATAATATCACCATACCAACGTATTTCCTATCCTTTTACAGTATAAAGTTGTTCAACAAGAAAATTTTCATTTATTTCTTTTTCCATGTCAAGTATTTCTTTTTTTTCTAGCCTAGATAGATGATCAACAATTTGATTATTAATCCCTTTCCTATCGATAATTACAAAATCAAACTCTTGCATCAAAAGTACCCATCTAATTTTTCTTAGTTTCACATGCTTCTTTTGCATCAAATATTTAATAGTTGAATGGTCAATATGCAAAACACCTATAGCTCTGAATAGATATGACCTAAACTTATCAAAAACACATACAATGGCAAATAACTCTTATTCAGTGGTGGTGTAGTTAATCTGAGTATCATTAGGAGGCTTACTAGCATAGTATATAATTTTAAAAATCTTATCACATCTCTGCCCTGATACAGCTCAAATTGCATAATCACTAGCATCACACATTAATTCAAAAGGTTTGTTTGAATCAGGTGAACAATTATAGAAGCTGTGATCAATTTTTCCTTTAAAGTTTCAAAAGCTTTAAGGCAATCTTGGTTAAAATCAAATTTTATATCTTTTTTCAAAAGTTGGCATAAAGGTTTAGTAATTTTTGAAAATCTTTAATATATCGAATGTAAAATCCAAAATTTCCTAAAAAGCTCTTAACTCCTCTTACATTAGCAGGCAGAGATAAGTTTGATATAACCTAAACTTTTGCAGGATCTACTTCCATGCTATTTTTTGAAATTTTGTGTCCAAGCACAATTTCTGTTGCAACTTTAAATTGACATTTTTCCCAGTTTAATACGAGATTATTCTTTTCAAATCATTCAAAAACTTTCTCTAAATGATTTAGAAATATTTTAAATGAAGTTCCAAACGTAGAAAAAATGTCCACAAAAACTTGAGTTCCCTTTTCAATTAAATCATTGAAAATCGACATCATACATCTTTGAAATGTTGCAAGTGCATTATATAATCTAAAGGGAATTCATGGAAAGGAAAAGTTCTATATTATTTTTTCCTGATCCTTTGGATCTATAGGTATTTGATGATAATGAATATTCATATAAAAAAAATATATTTGTGCCCAGCTAGCCTATCCAACATCTGATCCAAAATGGTAAAAGAAAATGATCCTTCCTAGTGATAGAATTTAATTTTCTATAATCTAAGTAGATTCACCATCCAGTGACTAGTCTTGTTGGTATTAATTCATTATTTTCATTCTTCACTACAGTCACACCTCCTTTCTTCGTAACACAATGAATTGGACTTACCTAAAAATTATCTGAAAAAGGATATATTATTCGAACATCTAACCATTTTAAAATTTCTTTCATAACAACTTCTTTCATCATTGGAGTTAATCTCCTTTGAGGATCAACTGTTGGTTCAATATAATCTTCTAATAAAATTCAATGCATGCAAATTGAAGGAGTGATTCCTTTAATATCAACTAATGTCCATCCAAAGGATTTCTTATATCTTTTCAAAGTTTCCAACAACTAATGTTCTTGCTTATCAATTAATTCTGAGAATACTAAAATAGGTAATGTAGATAAATCTCTTAAGAATACATACATCAAATGTGGAGGAAGTACTTTCAGTTCTAGTTCAGGAGGTTTCGCAATAGATGAAATCAAAATCTTATCACTTTTTGTAAGATCTAACATTTCAATTTTTTCCAAAGCATGATCCAAATCTTCTTTACTCACTTTCGTACATTCATCTTGAATTTTATCCTCATGCTGATATTCCTCATATTCCTTTTCAAATTCCCTTTCAAATGTCTTTTTAACATATTCATGGCTTAGATATTCTTTAGTATTCATTCAGAAGCATTCAATCTCTTGCACTTTTTCAGGGTATCTCATTGATTTTGCATTATTAAATGTAACCTCTTGATCATAAACTCTCATAGTTAGTTCTCCTTTCTGCACATCTATCAATGCTCCTTCAGTGACAAGGAATGATTTTCCTAAAATGATAGAAAATTCTTTATCTTCCTCCACATCTAATATAACAAAGTCTACATGAAAGATAAAATTATCAAATTTTACCACAACAACTTCTATAACTCCTTTAGGATAGGTAATTGAACGATCAACTAACTAAAGAGTTACAGTTGTAGGTGAAATATCTCCTAATCTGAACCTTCTAAAAATCGAGAATGGCATAAGAATAATATTGGCTCCTAAATCACATAAAACTTTTCCAAAAAATATTTCTTCAATAGCATAAGGAATGGTAAAACTTCCAGGATCTTTAAGTTTTTAGAAATCTTTCTCTGAATTATAGCGTTACACTCTTCACTGAGTGCAATAGTCTCATTATCTACAAACTTCCTTTTCTTATTCAGTATATCCTTCATGAACATCACATAGCTTGGCATTCGTTCCAAAGCTTCAAGAAATGGAATGTTTATCGTTAATTTCCTCAATATTTCTAAAAATTTAGAAAATTTGTTATCTCTATTTTTCTGCTTCAATATTTGAGGAAATGGAGGTGGTGCTCTTTCTACAGCATTTTTCATTGGTTTAATAGGACATTTTGACTCAAAATGAAAATCTTCACCAGATTTGCCATTTTCCACCTCTTCTTTTTCAACCTCAACTTCCACTTCTTTTTTAACTTTGTTTTGTAATTCTTTTCTACTTCTCACTTGAATAGCTATAATTTGATGTTTCTTTTGATCTTTAGGATTAACTTTGACATTACTAAGGAGGTCTATTGTTATGTACGGTAGCAATACATCTCAATTGATTATCCATGTTTCTAATTGCATCTCCTTGACTTTGTAATTGAATCCCCATTTACAATATAGTTCTTCCATTTCAACTTTTTTATCTTTACTCTACAAATTATTAAAACCAGGAAGGTAATAAGGTTCATAAGTTGGATTTCTTGATTGTTTGAGTTTCTCAATGGGTTCGTAGCGTAGTTTTCTGATCCTTGAAAATATATTTGTGTAAAATTTATAAAGTTGACTCCTCTTAACAACGATGCCAAAAACTTGATGTGATATTTAATGAATAATAATGTTAAGCACTTAATGTTAGGATTCTACGCAAGTATAGGTATCGTTATCAAGTAATACAAGACTTTCTATTCAAGTCCAAAATATCGATCCCACGAGGAAGGTTTAAATTTGAAATGATAAATTAACTAGGAAATTCACAGAAATAAATAAAAATTATGGTCACTAATTTTGAATGTTTCAGATACTATCAGAACTAAATTGTTAACTACTAGCAAATTTTAAAAGTAAAGTTTAAAACAGTAACTACTAAACTGTGTTTATGTGATGAAGTTTTCTAATATGAAAAAGTATCTTTCCGAAAATAATGAGTTTTTGGTGAAATGAGATTAAATAAATGGTTCAAATATGTATTGTGCCAAATAAGAGCAATTTTAATTCTCTACCCTAGTTCAATGTTATAGAAAGTCATTGACTAATCTCAGGTTTTATCCCTAAATCTGTGGCTAGGCTAAGAGGATTTTGACTCACTCTAGAGCTCCCAAATCCCTTCCCCTGAAAGCTAACTCTCGCTTTAGTTTTTAAAAACTAAGATTTAATTAGGGATCTTAGTTTGTCACCCTAAAATCTCCAATTCTACGCCTAACAATGTATATTTGCTTATTTATTTGAACTTAATTCCATGAACAAAATACTCTATCATGGAATTAAATGTTATTCTCACTCTGTTGTAGAACTCATACTCTATTTCCCGGATCATATGTTACTGAACATATTTTAATAATTCAATTGGCTAGATCAAACAGTAAATTGAGAACGGAGTTGAAAAACCAACACAATTTATTTTATATTTTAACTTTGGCATATCTAAATTATTTTTTCATTTCACCATATCACAGAGTAGGGCGAAAGATCAAGGAAACTACTCAGACTTCGGGAGAATGATACAACAAAACAAATATTTCATATATATAAAAAAGTTTATACAACAATAATATTGGTTGGTTTCAGCCTCTCTTGTATTATAAAAAACTAAAAGTTTTGTTAAGGTTGGTTTCGACCTCTCTTCTAGCCATGGGGGATGGCTGCTTAAATAGAGAAGCCATGAGTCTTCAATTAGGCTACTCAATGGGTTAGCCCAACTGCTTAGGTGAAGGGAAGAAGGCCTCAAGCCTCTAATTGGATTAGAACAGCTTAGATCATCTTAATTGGGTGTTTGACCATTTTTGGCCTTCTCAGGTTGGTGTTTTTTGGCAACCCAAGTGGTGGTTGGCCAGGGTCCAGTCACTTATTAGCTCACGGAGGTCAGGGGGCCTTTAATTATAATTTACTCCCATAGGCAAGCAATGATGGAAGATATTTTATGGTTAAGGCCTAAAAATAAGAATGAATCCCTTAATTTAGGGATCCATATGTCCATAGCTTGTTTGGGTTGTCCAAAGGGGTTTAGCCTGGTCAATAGAGTGTGCTTAGTGGTTGTGGAGTCATCAATTTGGTGGCTTTAAGATGGTTAGGTCAATTTTGGTGCATGGGTTCAATTTGGGTTCAAATGACCAAAGGTTGGGTTTAGGTTAGGCTAGCCATGTCTTTGAGCCTAATTGATTGATCAACATTGTCTAGATGATTATAATGAAGGTTTTTGGTGAAGGATCGAAATGATTTTGAGTTCAATTGGGGGGTTCAATTTGAAGGATTTTGGGATTTTGGTCAATTTGGGTATGTTGTGCTAGACTTGGGTCTAGGTTGGGCTAAGTCTAAATTGATTGTTGAAGATGGTCTTTGGGAACATCATGAAGAGTTTTCAACATAAATTAGGTGTCAATTCTGGGGTTAGGGCAATCAATTTGGTGGAATTTGAGGACAAAGCCAATATAGAGAATATTTAGGGATTTTTGGACTTGGGTTATAATGGAATGCAATTGAGGCATCACCAAGGCCAATTAATGGTCAAGTTTGAAGTGTAGGATTGTTATGAAGAGTTTTCAACATAAATTGTGGCAAAGTTAGTAGGCTATGGGATTCAATTTAGTGGGATTAAGCCATAGAGCCAAAATTGGAGGCTTGACTTAGATCAAAATTAGGCTCAAAGAATGAGCCTATTAGGTTTGGATTTGGTTTAGTTTGGTCATATGAAAGGTGAATTTGAGTTTATGATTTAAATTGGGGGAAATTGGGACCAAATAGATGGACATTTGGGGGTAATTTTGGGAATGTTGGGCCTTTAAAGGCAATTTGGGGGTTTCAGTCAAAATGGTCAAATTGTGTTAAATTGGAGGGTCCAAATTGGTTTTAGAGACATTTAAAGTGATTTTGGAGGTTTTGGTAAAGTTTGGGGCGCTAAGGGTATTTTTGTAATTTTGGCAATTTAGGGGCTATTTTTGTAAATTTGGCATTTTTGGGTGGTTTTGGGTAATATCGGTATCTTGAAATGGTTTAAAATAATTTTTGAACAAAATATTTCTTGTTAATTTGAGGATTTTGATGAAATTTTGGGTTCCAAGGGTATTTAAGTAATTTGGAGGATTTTGGGGCAAAATGTCAAGTTTGATATTTTTGGTAGAATTGAGGTGCCAACACCTTATATGAGCTATGGACCAATGGAAATCCCATTTGGGTCCTCTATGTACTATTCTTAGCTAAACCCTAGCCCAAGGCTAGTGGGTTTAGGGGACCATCTACATGAGTCTCCCAAAAGAATAAGGGATCAAAGTAAAAAAATTTTAGGTTTAGGGTTGTGAGTGATTGTGGGTGAGAGTAAGTGTAAGTGAGTGAAAAATCTCCAGACTAACACTCAAAGTCAAACCTAAGGTCAATCAGTCCTATGGGGACTCATCTTGAGCTTCCTCATACTGACCCAACATACTAATTGTTAGAGGTTATGACCTATATGTGAAACTTGAAGTTGAGCAAATAGGAGTGTAGAATTTATAATGGTGAGGGTTCCTTTTATAGTTTTCTATGAATAGTCAACAAGAAAGCCCTCCCTAGGCTACTAAAGAGGAAATGCTAAACCTCAACCAAAAGTGAGGTCAACACACTCTAGAGCTCCCACTACTCTCTCCCTTGAGGGCTAACAATTCCGCATCAGTTTCCAAACCACTGTACCAAATTGAGGATTTTAATCTATCACCTTAAAATCTTAAAATCTGCATCCAACAAAGTATATTTCTCTATCTATTTGGACCAAACTCCATGGATGAAATACTCTATAATGAAATAAAATTTGATGCTCCCCATATTATAGAAATCATAGCCCTTTTGGAACGTATATTTCTCAAGAGATTTTAATATTTCAATTGGCCAGATCAAAAAATAAATGAAGATCAGAGAAAAATTATCACAAAGTATTGACTTTTAAAACCATATAAGAAAATTGATTCTTCACAAAATCATATGTCAAAGTAGGAAAAAAGATAAAGAATACTACTCAGAATTCATGAGAAGGATATGATGAAACACAAATTACATATATAAAAATAAGTTTACAAAACAAATGAAATAAAAAGACATAACATATCTCACAATCCTTCCCAAGAAAACTCCTATAAGTTCTCTCCAAGCCTTTCTCTATTTACAAACACTCTCAATTCTCTCTTACAAGTGTAATGAAGAAGAAATCTCTCACCTTCCCCTTCCTCTCACAATCCTTGAAGAAAATCTCCAAGCCCTTAGACTTTATCTCTCTCTCTAACTCTCCTTCACGCCACACACACCTCATGCCACTCCAAACTCCTCTCTCAAGCCCTAGAATTCCCTCTCTTTTATCAAATGTTGCTTCCCTCCAAAAAGAATTCAAAATTCTCTCCAAAATTCTATCCAAAAGTCAACTCTTTTGAAATCAAAAGGCATATCCATTGATATAAGAGACATATCCCTTCATAATAGAACATTCCAAAGTGTCTAGATACATTTAATTACTCCAAGGCGTGTTTAGAACAAGTGTCCCTTTGAAAATTTGTGCAAAATTCATCTTGAACTGCTTTAATCCATAAAAAGTCGTTCCTTCCACATCTGCGCCAAATCTGGCACATCATGCGCCAACTCTCTGTCAAATATCGCATCTGGCGCCAATCTGGTGCATCATGCGAAGTTTTTTTAAGATCATGTTTTTGTAAGTTTAGGTGCATCTGGCACCAATTCGGCGCATCTGGCGCCAATTTGACGCATCTGGCGCCAATCTGGAGTATCTTGCATCAGAACTCAAAATTTTATTATTTTGGCTCCAAATTTCATCTTTTCTTGCTAGTTTTTCTCTAAATGCCTAAAATAGATATACCTACAACAAAAACATGAAAATACCCCTCTTTAAAGTGCAATATCACCAAAAATAAGCATAAAATATATACTTTAAAGAACATATTATTTTGATGTATCACCTGTAGAGGATTTTGAATATGAAACTTGGCTCTCACACATTAGAGGTACTAATTTGAAAAGTAAAAGCTTTAACACTTTAAATGAAACACAATATATCAAAGGATTTTCTAAGAAATGGTAAAATAAAAACAAAAATAGTAAATTAAAGAAACTAACAATGTTGAAAATAAACATCTACTGTTTTCAGTTACACAGAAACAAATTCACAAGTTCCACAATCAAAACACATAAATGGTCTAAATCATTCCAACAATAAAACTAAACAAACAAAAAATAATAAAAATAGATAAAACCCAGTAAATCTTCATTCATGAACTTCCTCCGCCTCCTCATCATCTTCTTCTTCAAAGTTATATTGCACGTAAGGCGTGAAGCTGGGGCATGTAGAAAACTCTACAGTATGATCGCACCTCAAATACATAACCATCGCCTCTTTATATGCAATGTCATGTTGTACTCTTCTCTACTTAGAATCATCATTGTGAGAATTTTATAATTCCAAACCACCTACTCTATTCTGAATTGCGATAATATCTATTTTTTTAATCATTAAATGTTCCATAATATTTTCAACTGTAACAGAACTGGAAGTAGATGGTTCTGCAGTTAATGTTGAGGTCTATCACTACTTCCACTTCTATATCTAGCATACGAATCAAATTTATGCACTGCGGGTTTTCCAATTGGCTTAAGTGGTTGCAACATTTCTTTATTCTTATCAAATTCCACCACTGATTGTTCACATAAAGTGAAAATCAGGGCATGATAACCCAAACCACTAGTTGTCTTGCTTTTAGCAGTACTTTGAGCATTATGCACATAAAGAGCACCAATATCAATAATTTTCAGTTGTTGAATGAAAAATTCAGTGTTGCTCTCTCCATAGTTACTTGAATAAGGCGATTAGCTGGAAGCAATTTTTCATAAATAAAGTAATGTGAAGCTTTAAATTGAACATTCAATGTGGAAGTGCATAAATTGACTTTGTATTTATTATTAAAGTTCCAATTTCCCCTTCCATCAGTGAGAAAGGCAATTACTTCAACAAGTGATGAATCAGAAATCACAAATGAAGAATACTCACAATGAAAGTCTTTCTACAGCCTATAAAGTGCATTGATTCTTTCACAGTTAAATTCAACATGTTTACCTCTAACGTTAACATGCTTATTCGTAGCCACTTTAGAATAAAATTCTCGAATGATGAGAACAATGACTACTGCTTTGAAGTAGCAGAAGGTCTCTCAGTTCTAAGCTATTATCTACCTTTCAATCTCTCCTCTCGGGTTTGAAAATGCACGTTCCTGAACAAATTTTATGGTTCTCATCATAGAATTGTAGTTATACCGAGCCTTCAAATTTAGGAATCATCCCTTATCAAAATTTGTTGAAGGCTTTCCTCTTTTCACACTTGGAGCCATAGAATTTTTTAAATAAATTAACATAAAATCAAAATAAACTCACAATATCATAAATCAAACTCCAAAAGTAGGAATATTTGGTAAGCAACTTTCCACCATGAGTTCTCTTTAGACGTCTTCAATAAAAAATAAAATTTTTGGATTTTCATAATGTAGTAAAAACCCATGGTGAAAATAAAAAATTTCTTTATTGCCCTATTCTCCAATTTACCTTAATCTCTTGGATCAAGTGAAAGATCTTCAAGTATTAAGGGCTTAAGAGAAAAGGAAAAGGGAAAATAATGATAGAAAATAGGAGAAATGTTAGATGGAAAACTTATGGAGAAGACTCTAGCATGTCAAATTCTCATATAAGGAAAACCACATGAAAGGTCTGATAACCAAGGATTTAGGTTAATTACCTATTCTGAATTTTTTATTTTCTTTTAAGAGCAAGCTTCTAAAGTTAATTACATCGAAGGCAATTCTAGATTTACCTAAGAAAACTCCTGATTAAGGTTACCACTCATTCTTCTAAAATGTCAAGGTCAAGGAAAGAAGCTTCAATTATTTTATTCCTAAGGTAATAATTTCTAAGATTTTGAATCTATCCTAAAGATTTTATATTATTTTGTTTGTTCATTTTGTGTCATGTCTTTATGCTTTTTTTTTGTTTTTATCACGTTGTGTCATTTTGTTTTTGTTTTGTTTTGTTTTGTTATTTTGTTTTGTTTATGTAATCTCATGTCGTTTAGTTTTGTTTTGGTATTGTTGTCATGAAGTTGTGTTTCTGAATTTCATCCTGCAAAACAGAGTTAGTACACCCTATAACATTCAAAGGAAATCTAAAGCAAAATTTTCGTTTTCATGTCTCCAATAAACCTGCAAAATAGAACATAATTAGCATAAAATCATGTTTTTTATTTATAAATTTTAGTTGGCTGAATAATTTCTCAAACGATCCAGTGAAAATGTCTATGAATCCATCATCCCAAGACCATAAAATATTAAGATTTACTTAGTCCAAATGGTTTATAAACCAGGACCAGAAGATTCTTATCAACAATCACAGATTGCGTCATCCAAGAAATCTTCATAAATTTGAACACAGATGTTCAAGTTTACATCTTAATGCCTTTTAAGATGAATTTTATGTCATTTATGTAGATGAGCAAGATTTTTATGATGTCATTTTTGTTTGGTCATATGTTGATTAGACCTGAAGGAGTTTAAATGAAACCAAAGATTTAGGTTTAATGTCGATGAAACTTGAAGATTTGATGTCATTCAATTTAGTTAGATTATAAACTATGAAGATGATTTAGGTTCAATGTAGGTAGAACCTAAAGTTCAAAATGATTTATGTTCAATGTGGATCGAACTTAAGATGTTTTAGGTTCAATGATGGTATAACCTAAGGACTAAAATGGTTTTAAATCCAATGTAGGTAGGACTTAAAATGTTTTAGGTTCAATGTGAGTAGAGCCTAAAGTTTTAAAATGGTTTAAGTCTAATCTAGGTAGGACTTAAAATGTTTTAGGTTCAATGTGAGTAGATCCCAAAGATTTAAAATGCTTCAAGTCCAATGTAGGTAGGACTTAAAATGTTTTATGTTCAATGTGAGTAGAACCCAAAAATTTAAAATGGTTTAAGTCCAATGTAGGTGGGACTTAAAATGATTTAGATTTAATGTAAATATAACCTAAATATTTAATATAGTTAAAGTCCAATGTACATATGACTTAAAATGATTTAGGTTCAAGGTAAGCAGAATCTAAGGATTTAATATGGTTTAAGTCCAAAGTTGTTAAGACTTAAAACATTTTATGTTCAATTTAGGTAGAACCTAATTATGATTTAGGTTCAATATTGAACCTAATATTTGAAATAATTTTAAGTCCAATATGATTAGGAGTTAGAGTTGAGTCAATTTAAATTCAATGTAGGTTGAACTTCAATTCTATGTTAACTTAGGTGGGTTGAATCTAAAATTTAGGTTAATTTTAGTTGAACCACAGAGTTTTATGCTAATTTAAGTCCAAATTGAATTAAGTTCAATGTAGTTTAGAATTAAGGGTTGAGTCTAGTTCAGGTTGGTTTGAACCTGTGGTTTAGGTTAACTTGAGTTCAACTTGTGAGTTTAAGTTGAATAAAGTTTGGGTTAAGTTCAAGTTGGTTTGAACTTAAGGGTTTAAGTTGGATTTGGTTTAGTTTGACTAAAGTTCAAGTTGGTTTGAACCTAAGGTCTTAAGTTGGATCAGGTTTGGGATGGCTTAAGTTCAAGTTGGTTTGAACCAAAGGGTTTAATTTGGATCAGGTTTGAGTTGACTTAGGTTCAAGTTGGATTGAACCTAAGTGTTTAAGTTTAGTTAGGTTCAATTTGGTTTGAACCAAAAGTTTAAGTTGACTTAGGTTGAATTTATGTTGAACCAAAGTTAAAGGTTTGATTTAGGTTCAGTATATGTTGAACATAAAATTTGGTTAACTTGGGTTCAAGTTGAACCTAAGTTTGAATTTGAGTAAGGTCTAATTTGGGTTGAACGTAAAGTTGATGTTAACTTGGGTTCAAGTTAGGATGAACCTACGTTTGAAGTTTAACTTTAATTAAAATAATTTAGGTAAGGCTTAATTGATTAATTAAACTTAATTAAGATTAAATCTAATCAGTGTTTATGGGTAATTAAACCTAATGTAAGTAAGGTTTAATTGATTAATTAGACTTATTTAGGGTTAAGTCTAATTAGGGTTTATGAGTAATTAAACCAAATTTAGGTAAGGTTTAATTGACTAATTAGACTTAATTAGGGTTAAGTCTATATGGTTAATTAATCCTAATTTAGGAAATGTTTAATTGATTAATCATACTTAATTAGGGTTAAGTCTAATCAAAATTTAAGCGTAACAAAACCTAATTTAGGAAAGTTTTAATTGATTAATTAGACTTATTTAAGTTTAAGTCTAATTAGATTTTAAGGGTAACTAAACCAAATTTAGGTAAGGTTTAATAGATTAAATAGGCTTATTTAGGGTTAAGTCGAATTGTGATTTAAGGGTAATTAAATCTAATTTAGGTAAGGTTTAGTTGATTAATCATAATTAATTAAGGTTAAGTTTAATCAGGGTATATGAGTAATTAAACCTAATTTAGTCAAGGTGTAATTGATTAATGAGACTTAATTAGGGTTAAGTCTCATTATGATTTATGGTTAATTAAACCTAACATAAGTAAGGTTTAATTGATTAATTAGACTTAATTAGGGTTAATTCTAATTGTAGTTTAAAATTAATTAAACCTAATTTAGGTAAGGTTTAATTGATTAATTAGTCTTAATCAGGGTTAAGTCAATTTTATGGTTAATTAAACCTAATTTAAGCAAGGTTTAATGGATTAATTAGACTTAACTAGGGTTAAGTCTAATCATGTGCTATTGTAAATTAAACCTAATTAAGGTAAGGTTTAATTCATTAATAAGGTTTATTTAGAGGTTTGACCTAATTATGATTTATGATGTTAAGCCTAATGTAGTTAAGACTTAGCAAGGTTTAATTAGGTCTAATTGTTGTCTAGACCTAATTAGGATTGGTCAAGTTAAACCTAATGAAGTTAAGCTTTAACTAGGTTTAACTAGGTCTAATAGTGGTTTCAACCTAATTAGGATTTGTTTAGTTAAACCTAATGTAGTTAAGGTTTAACTAGTTAATTAGGTCTAAATCTGTTATAGACCTAATTAAGATTTCTTGAGTTAAACCTAATGTAGTTAAGATTTGATTAGGTTTAGTTAGGTCTAAATGTGGCTTAAATCAAATTAGAATTTGTTGAGTTAAACCTAATGTAGTTAAAATTTAACTAGGGTTTAATTAAGTCTAAATGTGCTTTAGACCTAATTGGGGTTGTTAACTTAAATCTAATGTAGTTAAGGTTTAACTAGGGTTTAATTGGGACTATTTTTTTTTAAACCTAATTAGAGTGTTGGGTTCACCTAGATGAAATCTATGTGACTTATTTGGTTTGACTTGAATTCAGATCAAGTTTACATTAAAATATCTTATTATATTGAGTCTATGTGCTTAGACTCAATGGTCATGAGGAGATGATCTAACCCTATGTCATTAAGGTCTAAAGTTTAAGGCTCAGTTAACCTTAAGTGTCACTAAGGCTAGTGTCCAAGCCTAAAGATTTCTGGGTAAATATATAAAAATTTTTTTATTTTAACTATTTTAATCCTAGAGATGAAATGTAATTTTAAAATTTGTAAATGGTAAACAATTTATCCTTTTAGAGTTTAAAAATATCACTCTAAGCTTTCTNGTTTAATTAAACTAATTTAGGTAAGGCTTCATTGATTAAATAAACTTAATTAAGATTAAATCTAATCAGTGTTTATGGGTAATTAAACCTAATGTAAGTAAGGTTTAATTGATTAATTAGACTTATTTAGGGTTAAGTCTAATTAGGGTTTATGAGTAATTAAACCAAATTTAGGTAAGGTTTAATTGACTAATTAGACTTAATTACGGTTAAGTCTATATGGGTAATTAATCCTAATTTAGGAAATGTTTAATTGATTAATCATACTTAATTAGGGTTAAGTCTAATCATAATTTAAGTGTAATAAAACCTAATTTAGGAAAGTTTTAATTGATTAATTAGACTTATTTAGGTTTAAGTCTAATTAGATTTTATGGGTAACTAAACCAAATTTAGGTAAGGTTTAATAGATTAAATAGGCTTATTTAGGGTTAAGTCGAATTGTGATTTAAGGGTAATTAAATCTAATTTAGGTAAGGTTTAGTTGATTAATCATAATTAATTAAGGTTAAGTTTAATCAGGGTATATGAGTAATTAAACCTAATTTAGTCAAGGTGTAATTGATTAATGAGACTTAATTAGGGTTAAGTCTCATTATGATTTATGGTTAATTAAACCTAACATAAGTAAGGTTTAATTGATTAATTAGACTTAATTAGGGTTAATTCTAATTGTAGTTTAAAATTAATTAAACCTAATTTAGGTAAGGTTTAATTGATTAATTAGTCTTAATCAGGGTTAAGTCAATTTTATGGTTAATTAAACCTAATTTAAGCAAGGTTTAATGGATTAATTAGACTTAACTAGGGTTAAGTCTAATCATGTGCTATTGTAAATTAAACCTAATTAAGGTAAGGTTTAATTCATTAATAAGGTTTATTTAGAGGTTTGACCTAATTATGATTTATGATGTTAAGCCTAATGTAGTTAAGACTTAGCAAGGTTTATATAGATCTAATTGTTGTCTAGACCTAATTAGGATTGGTCAAGTTAAACCTAATGAAGTTAAGCTTTAACTAGGTTTAACTAGGTCTAATAGTGGTTTCAACCTAATTAGGATTTGTTTAGTTAAACCTAATGTAGTTAAGGTTTAACTAGTTAATTAGGTCTAAATCTGTTATAGACCTAATTAAGATTTCTTGAGTTAAACCTAATGTAGTTAAGAATTAATTAGGTTTAGTTAGGTCTAAATGTGGCTTAAATCAAATTAGGATTTGTTGAGTTGAACCTAATGTAGTTAAGGTTTAACTAGGGTTTAATTAAGTCTAAATGTGCTTTAGACCTAATTAGGGTTGTTAAGTTAAATCTAATGTAGTTAAGGTTTAACTAGGGTTTAATTGGGACTATTTTTTTAAACCTAATTAGAGTGTTAGGTTCACCTAGATGAAATCTATGTGACTTATTTGGTTTGACTTGAATTCAGATCAAGTTTACATTAAAATATCTTATTATATTGAGTCTATGTGCTTAGACTCAATGGTCATGAGGAGATGATCTAACCCTATGTCATTAAGGTCTAAAGTTTAAGGCTCAGTTAACCTTAAGTGTCACTAAGGCTAGTGTCCAAGCCTAAAGATTTCTATGGTAAATTTATAATTTTTTTTTATTTTAACTATTTTAATCCTAGAGATGAACTGTAATTTTAAAATTTGTAAATGGTAAACAATTTATCCTTTTAGAGTTTAAAAATATCACTCTAAGCTTTCTTATCATTTTTAATTTTAATTTACAATTTCTTTAATGTTTATAATTATTTTAAAGATAATTACAAAAATATAATAGAAATTGAGAAATTGAGTCATAGGGAGAATTTCTAGCCTTGGGAAAATTATGGAAAATTCTGAGAACCTAAGAAAAAATTTTTAAATTGTAAATAATTTTTAATAATTAAATTACTCCAAGGAGTAATTAACTAATAAAAATTGAATGTAACTAATTAAATTTTGATTTTATGTCAAAATATTATACTGATTGTATTGAGTTCGAGGGTATTTTTGTTTCATTTTTTTATTTTCTGTAAAAAGATAAAATTTTTTAAAGTTNCCCGAAAAACTTCAAATTTTTTTAAATTGTAAATAAATTTTAATAATTAAATTACTCCAAGGAGTAATTAATTAATAAAAATTGAATGTAACTAATTAAATTTTGATTTTATGTCAAAATATTATACTCATTGTATTGAGTTCGAGGGTATTTTTGTTTCATTTTTTTATTTTCTGTAAAAAGATAAAATTTTTTAAAGTTTTGGACGTTTTCTGTATTTATTTGGATTTCCTACTTAAAGGAAGTTCCATGTGGCACTTACTAGATCCTCAGATCTGTCTAATGCACATGCGGTAGGCTCTTATTTGCCGGGGGGGAGGGGGGGAGGTACACACAAGCGCATATGTGGCCCGCGATTTCATCTGTTTTGTATCGATGAAACCGTAGTCCGAATGAATCATGACCATCAATTTCTAATACATAGAAATGGATGACATCCATGCACATCTATTTCATATGGATGAAACTGCGGTCCGAATGAATCATGACCATCGATTTCTAATACATAGAAATGAACGACATCCATGCATCTTCTTCACCTGTCCCTTTCCTGCAAACTGTCCATCATTTAGGAATAATATCTCACTTGATTCTCCATGAAATTGAGTGATATTTACTTCTAAAGCTTCATCGTGAGAGGGTGAACCAATNTCTGTCCCTTTCCTGCAAACTGTCCATCATTTAGGAATACTATCTCACTTGATTCTCCATGAAATTGAGTGATATTTACTTCTAAAGCTTCATCGTGAGAGGGTGAACCAATCCCTACAGTGATATTATGATTTTAAAAAAGATTTCTTCATAAAATGTGAAAACCGAGCCAAAATTAGGGTCTTAGTCTTTACCTTGGCCACAGTCTATGAAGATTAAATCTGATTGGTTCTAGAACTTTGCCTGGAGGTCAGCAAGCTTGTCCTTACTTCAATTTAAATTGAAATCAGCTCTGTATAGGAGTTCAATGAAAAGGTGATCTCGGTTTCACTCAACTATAGGTTAGAGTCTTTGGGAATGGCCAATTTCAATTGGAATCTTCTTCTCTGAGGTTAGGGATGGATTTTGAGTGATCAATTTGAAGTTTTGGGAAGTTTAATTTCAAGCCCAAAAATTGTTTAGTTTTTAGTGAATGAAATTAGAAAAGAGGAGTTGAAGCTAGGGGCTAAAATGATAGGGGTTCAACTCCTTAGAATATTGGCAAGATTTTCTCCCTAAGATGTTTGAGGAATTGGGAAGTATAGGGATGTCTTCCTTTTACGGTTGTTCACGGCAAACTCCTTTTATAGCCATCAATGGTGGCTACGTGGTTAAGGTCTATGCAGCGAAAGTACCTCTTATCCTTAGAATGATCTGAGGATTAGTTCCAAGGGTAATTATTGCATGAATTGTTCTGTCCATATATATCCTTAGAGATATTCACTTATGTTAAAATATGAGCTTCTATTTTAGCTACTTCCCATTGGCATGCTTGACTGGAGTAAATGGCAGCTCAATTAGCCTGATAGAACCTTCATCAAATGAATTTCATCGGGCAATTAATGATGTTGTGGAAGGGATGACACATGCCCTTCCTCATCATCCTTTATCCTTTTAAGCTCATAATTACCTTGATCATGGGAAAGATGATGCTTATATAAGTCTCTTCTACATTGGAGGAAGAGGGAGGAGTAGGATGAGCTCACCATTTTCTCATTTAATCAATATATGAAAGAGTGACACCACTTTTCTTTTTCATAATGAATTCATGATGGCTTCATGATTTATTCAAAAAGGGTAAACTATAGGTTAACTACCATGTCAACCTTGTCATGGTAGGTTTCATGGGACATGGGTGTCCCATTATCAATTTGTCATGTGATAGATTTTAGGGTTTAAGTGAAAAAGATTATTTTTATGTGTCATGGGGGTAAGCCAATATTTTACACTTAACCCTAGGTCTAATAATCTTTAATTGTACTCTGTTTAATTAATTAAATAATTAATTAATTAAGAGAATAAAATATTCTGATGAAAAGACTAAATTTTGATAAAAAATGGTAATTTTGATCAAGTTTGACAAAAATTGACCTTATGGATCCATGCTGACCAATTGGATGAACTAGGTGTCAATGTTGACCTTATGGTCCATGTAATTGTCAAGTTTTGCTAGATTATGGTTTTTCATCGTGATCTGATCATTTTAAAGTGTTGTAAATGTTGAGATCCAAAAAGGGTACTTCAAGAATTAATTCAATTTTTAGGGTTTTAGTGACCCTAGATATGTCCAAAGAGGTCAATGTTGGTAGACCTTTTGCCTTAATGATCATAATGATCATTTTCAAGTTTTTTCATAAGGTGTAATGATCTTGAGTCATAGGATTACTTAAGATATGTTTGGTCTATAAGTGTTATGTTGGGACCTTCACAAAAAGTGAGGTCAACAAATGGGCCCTCAATATGTGTGGAATATTAGTCAAGTATGCTGCACATATTGTCGTTGACCGAAATAGTCTAGATATCCCACTAAAATTGTTAGTTTCTTAGTTTTTAGAAGGAACGTTATGAGATATCTCAAGTTTAGAGGAAAGTCATTCTTCTGTGTCAAGGTGGCCTTAGAATATATTTCATATTCCATGTAAGGAGGTAGTACGCCATTCTTCAAAGGCATCAAATGTCAGTTTTGGGAAGGAATGATAAGAGACTTATTTCCTATCCCAAAGGAAAGTACTAACGGAAAGCCAATGCCAGAAAGGTCTAACATCCAATAACAAAGGAGAGAGTAGCCGCTATATCCCATTAAAGGAGGTCTTAAACTACTTCTTAATCATGTCAAATGTCGGTTTTGGGAAGAAATGTTAAGAGACTTCTTTCCTATCCCAAAAGAAGATAATAAAGGAAAGCCAATGTCAGGAAGGTCTTACATCCAATAGCAAAGGAGAGAGTAGCCGCCATATCCCATTTATGGAGGTCTTATACTACATCTTAAAGATGTCAAATGTCGTTATGTCATTTTTTAGGAAAGAAATGCTATGAGACTTATATCCTTTGTCAAAGGAAAATACCAAAGGAAAGCTAATTTCAGGAAGGTCTTACATCCAATAGCAAAGGAGAGAATAACTGTCATATCCCTTATTAGAAGGACTTATACTACATCATAAAGATGTAAAATGTTGGTATGTCTGTTTTCAGGAAAGGAATGCTATAAGACTTATATCCTTTCCCAAAGGAAAAAGCTAAAGAAATACCAATGTCAGAAAGGTCTTATATTCAATAGCAAGGGAGAGATATATGAGAGAGCTTTAGATCTTTACTGTGGATTTGATTTAGAAATTTGAGATTTAATTTTGACGTCATTCATTAGGAAAATTATCTGTCATTTATGTCATTTTTAATTTTTGATATATATTTTGGCATTTTGGACAAGCACAAGCATTGTATACGGCTGTGGAATACGAATAGCATGCCTTATGAAAAATTCATAAAAATAAATCATAGGAAAGCAATAGTTCCTTGTCAGGAAGGTCTTATATCCCATGATATAAGACCTTCCTCACAAGAAATCTTCAAATTCAAATTCCACTTTCCCTAGCCCTTAAATCTCACTCGATTCCACAAAGAAATCTTTAAATTCCACTTACCCTAGACCTTAAAATCCTGATTTTGAGTTGGGGAAGATGATAGGAGGTGTTAAAAACGGTACTTTTGGGCTTAAAGTTCACTTTTAATCGTTCGCGAACTAGTTTTCATGAACCGACGCTTAAGCGTGGGTAAGTGGCGCTAAGGCTCCTGCCACTCAGGTTGGCTCACGCTTAAGCATGATATGTGGCACTTAGGCGCCAATGCACAATTTTTGAAATTTTTAAATTTAAGTAAAATGCACTATTAGCCTAAGTAAACCACCCCTAAATGGTCTCATAGCACTAAAATGACTATTTTAACTTCCCATAACTCTCTTCCCTCTCAAAATTCTCCATAATAATTAATTCAATTTAAGTAAAAAATTAACACAAATTTTCCGAAAAATAAACTTATATTAATTCACAAATAAGTACAAACACATTTAACACTTACTTCTCTCTCCAAATAGTCTTGGATGAGAAAATTTTCCTAAGTACAAAACACTTAACATACATTTTACAATTACACACATAGTGACACAAACACTAAACACAAGACATAAACACTAACACACTTAAAAGCATGACTCCAAACACACAATTCCTACACTTAACTTAATGCCGCTCTTCATTAGAAGGAATGAATTCTTGCCTTTCAGCAGTCTCTTGAGGAATATAAAGTTGATAAAACAGACGATGGTGACGAGTTCTAACACTATCTTCTTCGATCCACTTTTTCTTAAGGAACATTGCCTTACCTGCTTCCTCTATATAACTTGTATGCCTGAATTGCATCTTAAATTAACAACCAATATGTTCTAGATGAGCATGCAATTCTAGTACCTTAGTCTCTAATACAAATATAGTATTCTCCATTTGGTTGATCTTCTCTGATATCCCTTCAAGACAAAAGGCTAAGAAACCGTTACACATCTCCTGTGCACTTTGACTAATAAACTTCTTCCACATGGCTTCTTCCTTCTTCTTCAAATCAATCTCCCATGAAGACATTTTCTCTAATTCTCTCTCTTTCTTAGACTTCTAGGGCTAAAAATAATCTGGGGTGAAATTCCTTCACAAACCCTTTCTATTTATAGGCATAATTCCCCCTCATGACTTCTAGGCAAGATTAGAAACTGCCAAGACACGTTTATTCCAACTAAATTGTAGTTATTCCTTCTAGAAATTGAAGTTTGCACATGTGATTAAACTGGCACGCTTAAGTGTCGAATCTGGCTTTCAAACACCAGTGCACATTTTTGCATCAGTCAACTTAATGTCCAAATTCTTAGTCTAATATGTCTAGGTTACTAAATAAAGTCTAAAATTCATTACTAGCACATAATAAATTCATAAAATACTACCCCAAATTTTTTAATCAGACTCAAAACAACAATCAAAGAAAAAACACACTGATAACTATGGGTTGCCTCGCATAAAATGCTTAGTTTTGTGTCATCAGCCCGACGTAACCAGTGTGTATTCTGGTTGACCCAAATCATTCCATCATTATATTTATGTTGATCCCCTATATAATAAGATTTCAGTCTATGTCCATTGACCTCAAAAATTTTCTCAGAATTAGGATGTTTAATATCCATTGCTCCATAAGGAAAAACTTTTCTCACAACAAATGGGCCCATCCACCTAGACTTAAGTTTGACTGAAAATAATCTTAACCTTGCATTATATAACAAAAATTGTTGCCCTGGCTAAAAATTTTTACTAAGAATATTTTGATCTTTCATCTTTTCTTTATAAATCGTAGCACTCTAATAAGATTTATTCTTTATCTCTTCAAGCTCATATAATTGTAACAATCTTTTCTCACTAGCATCTTTTAAATTAATTGAACTCTTTAATAGCCTAGTATGCTTTATTCTTAAGTTCAACTGGTATGTGACAAGCTTTCACATATATTAGCCTATATGGGAACATTCCTATAGGTGATCTTTATACAGTCTTATAAGCCCACAAAGCATAGTCATGTTTGACTGACCAATCCATTTTTCTTGGATTCACAGATTTTTTCATAAATCTTTTAATTTCTCGATTAGATAATTCAGCCAAACCACTTGTTTGAGAATGATAAGTAGTAGCAATCCTATGATTTATATGATATTTCTTTAATAACTTCTCCATAATGGCATTTCTGAAATGACTTCCCCCATCAGTAATGATAACTCTCGGCATCCCAAATCTACAAAATATGTTTTTTTTCAAAAATTTTGCAACACTTTGAGCATCACATCTAGGTAAAGTAACAGCTTTTATCCATTTGGATACATAGTCCACTACTAAAAGAATATATAAATTTCTGAAAGATGGTATTAATGGTCCCATGAAATCTAATCCCCAAACATCTTCAACTTCTAGCATATAATTGAGGGGGGCATCTCATTTCTTCTAGAAATATTGCCTACTTTTTGACATTTATCACAAGTTTTGATATAAGCCTTAACATCTCTAAATATTGTAGACCAATAAAATCCAGATTGTAGAATTTTGTATGTTGTTTTATCAACACAAAAATGTCGCCCAAAATTAGAATTATGACATTTTTGGATAATTTCATAAGTTTCTTCTAATGGTACACATCTTTGAATGATCAGATCATTTCCTTATTTATATAAATATAGGTCATCTCAAAAATAAGTCTTAGCTTCAGAAATAAATTTCCTCATTTGTTGGTAGGTCATTCCATAGGTTTTAAGATCACTAACAATATAGTTCACAATGTCGGCATACCACGGAACACACCACTCATTTACAGTGAATATTTTTTCATTTGAAAAATGTTCATTAATTTCTTTTTCAAGATAGAGTGGTTTTCTAATTAAAGCCTGGACAAATGATCAGCAATTTGATTTTCAGTTACCTTTCGATCTATTATTTTAAAATCAAATTCTTATAAAAGAAGAATCCATCTTATAAGTCTCGGTTTAGTATCATTTTTTTAATTCAGTACTTAATATCAGAATGATATGTATGCACTATACAATGAGTTCCAATCAATTATGATATAAATTTATCAAAGGCATATACTATTGCTAATAACTCTTTTTCAATTGTTGTACAATTAATTTGAGTTTAATTAAGAGTTTTACTAGCATAGTAAATAACTTTGAAAATTTTTTTATATCTTTGTCCTAAAACATCTTCAATAGCATAATCACTTGCATCACACATAAGTTCAAAACGTTTTTCCTAATTTGGTGAAACTATAATTGGTGCAGTAATTAATATTTCTTTTAATAATTTAAAAGCTTTTAAGCATTCCTCATCAAAATTGAAAATTGCATCTTTCTAGTAATTGGCATAAGGACTTTCCAATCTTAGAAAATTCCTTAATATATCATCTGTAGAATCCAGCATGTCCTAAAAAACTCCTAATTTCCCTTACATTTGTTAGATAAGGTAAATTAGCGATCACTTGAATTTTAGCAGGATCTACTTCCATAACATTTTCAGATATTTGATGACCTAATACAATTCCTCCTGCTACCATAAATTGGTATTTTTCCTAGTTAAGGACTAAATTTGTTTCCTTACAGCGCTTAAGAACTTAAGATAAATGTTATAAATATTAGTCAAATGAAGTTTCAAACACTAAAAAGTCATCCATAAAGACTCAATTCATTTTTCAATTAAATCACAAAAATTGTCATCATACATCTTTGAAATGTAGCAGGGGCATTATATAAACCAAAGGGCATTCCAAAAGTACCATAAGGACTGGTAAACATTGTTTTCTCTTAATTCTCGGGAGATATTTGAATTTGGTAATAACCGGTATATCTATCCAGAAAACAAAAGTATTTATGCCCAACTAGTCTATCCCGCATTTGCTCTAGAAAAGGTAGTGGAAAATGATCTTTCTTAGTGGTAAGATTTAATTTTCTATAATCAATGCATATTTGCCACCCTGTAACTTCTCTAGTAGTGATTAACTCATTATGCTCATTCGTAGTTACAGTTACTCCTTTCTTAAGAACATAGTGAATTGGACTAACCCATGCACTATCTAAAATAGGGTAGATAATTCCAGCATCTATTAAAATTTCTTTCTTAACAACATCTTTTATAACAAGATTTAATCACATTTGTTGATTAGCCATGGGTTTGTAGTTTTAATCCAGATTAATTCTATGCATACATATTGAAGGACAAAAACCGTTAATATCAGCAATTGTCCATCCGAAGGTTTTCTTAAAATTTTTCAGAATTTTCATCAGCTTTTCTTCTTCTTCCTTTCTTAACTTTGAGGAAATTATAATAGGTAAAGTAGAGGAATCTCCTAAAGAGGCATATTTTAAATATTGAGGAAGTAATTTCAACTCAAGTTATGGATTTTTTTCAATAGATGGACAAAATGGTTTATCTTTGTCTATTATGTCCAAAATTTCAAAACTTTCTTGAACAAAACTTGAATCTTTCTGAAAAAGGTTTACACATTGATCTACTTCCTCTTCTTGCTCATGTTCCAATTCTTTTTCTTCATATTTTTCTTCATAAATAGTCTTGAAATGACATTCGCTCAGATATCTTGTAACATACATTCTATAACATTCATCGTCTTTAAATTTTGTAGGGTATTTCATTGATTTTGAAATGTTGAAAGTAACAGTTTGATCATTGACAGGCATTGTTCATTCCCCTTTCTGCACATGAATCATTGATCTTCATGTGGCTAGGAAAGCTCTCCCCAAAATGATAGGTATCTCTTTATCTTCCTCCATATTTTTAACACAATGAAATCAACAGGAAAGATAAATTGATCTACTTTCATTATGACATCTTCTATAGCTCCTTTAGGATAAGTTATTGAACGATCTGCTAACTACAGAGTTACAGTAGTAGTGGTTATTTCTCCTAATCCCAATCTATTGAATATTGATAATGGTATAGGTTAATGCTTGAACTTAAATCACATAAAGCTTTCCCATAAAAGATGTCTCCTATTGCACATGGAATTGTCAAGCTACCAGGATCTTTAACCTTTTTCAGGAACTTTCTTCTAAATTATAGCCATGCACTCCTCACTAAACACAACAGTCTCATTACCTTCAAACTTCATTTTTCTGTTGAGAATATCCTTCATAAACTTTACATAGTTTGGCATTTGTTCTAAGGCTTCAGCAAATAAATATTGATTGTAAGCTTCTTAAATATTTCCAGAAATTTTAAAAATTGCTTATCCAAATTTTGTTATCAAAGTCTCTAAGGAAATGGAGGTGATGGATTTTCTAAATCAAATTTTGGCGGAGAAATATGTCTTTCAGAATCTTTTGGAGCATCCTCTTTTGATTCTTCAATTTCTTCTCTCTCTACTTGAATCTCTTTTTAAATCATACCATCCAACTCTCTTCCGCTTCTAAGTTGTATGCCTTTAACTTGCTCTTTGTTCTGGTCTTTTGAATTTGATTTATTATTACTAGGAAGTGATCCTTGGGATCTATTAATTAATGAACTTGCAATTTGCCCAAGTTGATTCTCAATATTTTTTTCTATAGCTCCTTGATTTTGTAACGGATTACCATTTGTAACACCACATCTTCTATAGACAACTTCTTATTCTTAAATTGTGTATTACTATTGATTCTTGGAGGATAAGTATATCTATAATTATTATTCCGTTGGTTGTTCTAGTTTCTCAATGAGTTTACTTGGTTGTTCCCCCATTGTTGATTATTACCACCCGAATTGTTATTTCAGTTAAAGTTGGGATGGTTCTTCCAACCTGGGTTATAATAATTTGGAATATGGTCTATTTTGCTTATTATTTATGGCATTCAAAGTTTCTAATGATGCTTGAGAATCTACCATTTGGCCTAATGAATTCTCTTCAATCATGGAAATTGGTTGAGAAAATTTCATTCTAAATTGGTCTAACTTCCTTGAAATTGTAGCAACTTGATTTGCTAACATAGTAAATACATCAGTTTCATGCATATTGGCTACTTTCTTTGGATTTACCCTCTCGGAAGGCCATTGAAAATTATTGGTAGCCATCTCTTCTATTAAAACATAAGCGTCATGAAATGATTTTGACATCAATGAACCACCAACAGTGGCATCGATAATAGATCTAAGAGAACCAATTAATCATTTAAATTATTAATCAATCTAGTAAAGCATGGTGTGGACACTTTCTTAAGAGTTCTTTAAATTGTTCCCATGCTTCATAAATAGATTCCCCTTCAAAGTGATTAAAAGATGTAATATCATTTCTAAGCTTCGCAGTTTTTTATGGTGAAAAATATTTAGCAAGGAATTTTTCTACTAAATCACCCCAAGTTCTGATAGATCCAGGTGCTAATAAATTCAATGACATCTTAGCTTTATCCCTCAGTGTGAAAGGAAATAACTTAAGTATTATGGCATCATCTGAAACACCATCATATTTAAATGTAGCACATAATTCTAGAAAATTAGCAAGATGTAAATTCAGATCTTCAGTTGGTGATCCCTCAAACTGATTATTTGATATCATTTGGATAATAACAGGTTTAAGCTCAAATGAATTAGCCACTAGGTAGGTTTTTGAATACTACTATGAAATTCATCTACAATAGGGTTTGCATAATCTCTTAAAGGTCTAAATTCTTGATGAATTCCAACATATTGATTATTTTGGTTTATCATTTCTATAATTTTTTTGGATTTTTCAAGATTTTTAATTTTTGTACTTTTTTTATTTTTTTAATAGTATTTTCTAATTTAGAATCGTAGGGCATAAGTCCTTCATAACCTGAACTACGCATACACTAACATAAAATAAAATAAAATAAAATAAAACATACAAAATGAGATATAATATTTAAAGTTTAAATAATCTTTTTAAAAATATAAATTTACTTTGTTTTCTTCCCCTCCTTAGGCAACAACGCCAAAAACTTGATCCCGATATTTTGTATATGTAAGGACTTATGAAGTTGACACCGCTACTTAAAGATTTTAATCTCCGGCAATGGCGCCAAAAACTTGATCCCTGGTTACTTAATGCTTATGCACAGTATAGCAATAGTTCTGATGGTATTTTTCACTTATGTTTCCTTATTTTGCAACAAAACAAAAAACTTGATCCTGAAGAAAAATAAGAATTAAAATTTTTAATTTATATATATTTATATTGGGTTACTGCAGAAGTATACGTATCGTTATCATGTAATATATGACCTTTTGAATAAGACCTGAATATCGAACCTACAGGGAAGATTATGCAATATGCACTTTTTTAGAAAGTTTTCTATTTTTAAAAATATAATTAATTATAATTAAAATAATTTTTGTAGGAATTTAAAATTAAAATATTTTTGATATTTTAACGGAACATTAAAAATTTACAAAGATAACTAAAGTTTTTGTAGAAGAAAAGTACTTAATATGAAAATATCTTTCTTCTTATCATGAATCAGTAATAAGCATGGGAATTCTATTGTGAAAGTATGCAAATTGTGTTGTATCAAATAGGAGAAATAATATTCTTTACCTTTGCTAGAGATGCTATAAAGAACATTGGCTAATTTAAAGTTTGAATAGTTCTTAAGACCGGTTAGGCAGGGAAGATACTAGCTCTCACTCCAGAGTTCCGTCGATTTTGTCCACCTATGGACTAACATTCTCGTATCAGAACCTAAAATAATAAACAAAGTTAGGTACTTTAACCTATCACTTTAAAGTCCTCTAAGTCTACCCATCAATGAATATTTCTCTATTTATTTGTATTCAATTATATGAACTACATTCTCATTCATACAACCTCATGTGATTCTTTCCAAATGTTGACTGAGACAAAACCAGCCCGGTTTTTACATGTTCTCACAACAAATTTTAACATCTGGATTGTCCAAATAAAGAAGTAAATGAAGTGCATGGATTTAAATCATCCCAACTTCTTCCAACATTAAAGATCAATACTCTCCACAACTTCAATCTAAAACTTAATTACTTATCATTTTAAGAAGAAAGATAAAGAAAACTAATCAAACTCCATGGAGAAAATAAAACTACACTTTAGTTTAAAAGAAGAAATCATTGTTAAACTAACAATAAGTCTCGATTAAAACCAAAAGCAGTCTAAAACAAACAGATAAAAACTTATCTCAAGTCCTCCACTAAACTCTTGAAGTTCCTTTGAATCTCTTTTCTTACAATCACTAAAAATAAAATAATAAAAAGGATAAAGTAAATAAAATGTTATTTTTGAAAATCTCTCCGAAGTAACTCTCAGAAAAGAACTTTCAAAACTTGCCAATATTTTCAAGATTATTTTCTAAGTCCTCTCTTCTTTCTTTTATAGTTTTCCGAGAGGTGCCTTGGGATGTCTTCAAAATGTGTCTTGATTCGATGTATTTGCCCAAGAGATGCATTCTTTCATGATAATTTTTGTCCATGGTGGTTACAACCACATATTAAGCCAATGGGTGCCTCAAAAACCTCTTCGAAATTCATGAAAATTGATTTTAATTGTCTAGTAACTACCACTGACGCTTAAGGGCGCTTAGGTGCCAAAAATCTTTTGCACAATTTTTCACATTTTTGCTCCAAATTTGATCCTTTTCACTCTCTTAAGCATTTTTTTCTATTTTTTCTTGTATCTACAAGAAAAACACAAAAATATCTTCCATTAAAGTGCAATAACTCAAAAATAGGTTTAAAAATGTGTCTAAAAATACTATATATTTTAGGTGTGCATCAATCACCTTAAGCTTTTTCTGAAAGAGTTATTATATCTGGTGGAGCATATTCTTGTTAAAAATTTTGAATGTATGAACACCAATTTTTGATTTTATGCTCACCTCAAGCTTTTTCTCAATGAAATATTATATCTAGTGGAGCATATTTTAAGGGTTTTGATGTCTGAACACAAATGTTTAATTTTATGCTCACCTTAAGCTTATTTACTATATACGGTTGAACATTTTAAAGATTTTGAATTTCTGAATTCAAACACCAATTTTTTATTCTATACTCACCTCAAGCTTTTTCTCAAGGAATTACTGTATCTGGTGGAGCATGTTTAAGGGTTTTGAATGTCTAAACTTCCCAAATTAATAATTCTTAAATGCCTCTTAAGACAAATTCAAAGATATTATAACTCACTCAAAAGCTAGGACCTAATCATGATACTAAAAGGCTCGTAATATTTTTAGTCAATTACTCGTATTTTGTCACCCAATTTTATTTTTTTAATTTACATAAGACTCAGTTCGAAGATTTATTAAAGGACCCAATTATTAAGGTAATAATTCCATTTTCTACTGAAATCATATATATATATATATATCAAAATTTCGAAATTTTTGTCTTGGATTACCTCTTTCTGGATTGTCTTTATGTTGATGATTGTTTGATATATCAGAACCTTGGGGATAGGGAAAGATCAATTTTGAGGGATCCATCACAACAGTTATGAAAATTTAATAAAAAAATGTACAATGTCAGATGGTTTTAGATTCATTTTGTAAACTGGAGTTTGTTATGTTACGTCCTTTTTGTTATGTCATTAGGGAATTTCTATCATATATATTGTGAAATGTCTGTTTATCATAGATATTATGGAATGTCTGTCTGTCATAGGTATCATGAAATGTCTGTCTGTTATAAATATCATGGAATGTGTGTCTGTCATAGATATCATGAATGTTTGTCTGTCATAGATATCATTGAATGTTTGTTTACCATAGATATCATGGAATGTCTTTATGTCATAGATATTATGGAATGTCTTTCGGTCATAGATATCATGGAATGTTTGTTTGTCATAGATATTATGGAATGTCTGTTGTAGTTGTCATATAATGTTTATCGTGAATGTCATGGTATGTCTATAGTAGATGTCATGAAATGTTTATCATAGATGTCATGGAATTTCTGTCATATATGTCTGTCAATGCTATTTTTGGTTGGAGGAGTTGCCCGTAAGAAGCTGTTGCTCACCGGAATCGAAATCTCGTCGCCCGCTTTAGAAGGAAATTTTAATTTACGTATATATATTTAGTTTTAGAAAAATATAAAATCAAACTGACCCCATATTTTTCGTAGTTTAAATGAAAGAGTGTTGTACCTCAAAGTTTATTTCTATCCCGAAGGATAAACACAAGACTTGAAGATGAGGCTCGATCAAATAAACTAAAAAATATATGACATATGTTTGGTCTGCAAAACCTTTGTATTTGCTTACAAGTTCCCTTATTTAATATAAATAATTAAATAGGGTTTATATTAAGTTGGGTTCAGAGATGCTTCCTATAAGGGCAAGCTCTTATAGCTAATTAGAACTTAAATGACCAAAGTCACTTAAGATGACTCTAGATAAAAATCAGGAAATATTATCTTCAAGGAATTTCAAAGGGTAGGATTTTTCAATGAGATCAGACGTAGATGAGATCAGACATAGAGGTGTGAAAGGGGATTGGTCCAAATTTGGAACATTTTGTTGTATAGTCCAAAAGAGGAAGAACTAGGGGATGTCATGGATTCAGAAAGGAACCTCGGTGGCTTCTCAAGCTATCTTAATGTTTGGCTTCAATTTTGAGGAGAAATATTTAGGTGTTTTATCCTGTCAATTTTATTATTTAGGGCTTACATTTGTGTGAAACAATCACACAAATAGCCTAGAAAATGTGAGGATTTAGGGCGTGACGAACGATGACCTCGAAATCCTAAGACTAGTTAGGGCTTTTATTGTATAGCAGGGCTATACAAACGCCTAAAGAGAAGGTGAGGATTTACGTTGCATAAGCAAACAACCTTGAAATCCTATGGCTTTGTTGTTTATATCTAAGGAAGGAAGATTGGTTTAGTTGGAGAAGAAAGGTTTTGACGTTGAAGATGGCCGTGCTACTGAGCATGCTAGCTCCAAGCTCCTTGTCGCGACAAGTTTAAGTTTTCTAGTGTGTCAAGTTATGATGTTAAATCAGGTGGCCCTATGTTGAAGTTCTTTAAATTTTATATGGGCATATTAAAGTTGATTAGAGCGACACCGGTTAGGATCCTATCGTCTCACATTCCGACATCACTATTTTCTATTGGATTCACTTAGTCTAAATGAATTTACTAAACTCCGCTTAATGAGTTCAATAATTTCATTTAGACCATGGGAAGCCTCGTTAGCAACCGTAGGTTACATCCTCTGAGAAATTCCTGATCATCCAATATAGATGTCTTAATTTAGTTAAAGTTGTAGCTTTGTGTGATGTTTGTGATTAAATTTTGAGTTATTTTATATTTTGAATGTTGTGGAGGTGATATTTATCATTGTTGATTTTAGTTTTAGTATTGTTTTTGTGGCAATTCTAATTGTTTTAATTTTCATGCAAGGTGGCATCTTTGTTTAGCATGCAAATTTGCAGGTATAAAAGTACAGTATGAAAGTACAAGAAAGACTGCTAAAAACTGTAAAAACATTCGTGGAGAGTCTTGTTGTTCCACCATTTGAAACTTAAAAGGCATGTTAAGGTTGTTTATACGAAAGAGAGAAGTAAAATTTTGACAAACTATCTAACCCTACGTCATATCTTGGTGGGTCTATAGGAGTTTACTTAAGGATGATGTTGCCAAGAAAAATATATTAAGTTTAGTAAATCTCTGAGGTATCCAACAGATCTAGAGAAAGAAGCAGGTCCAAGCTACTCTCTCGCTATTTGGTGGAAAATCTCGAGTTCTTTTAAACTTATTTTGTTGCTTAATAATTCATCCTATAAATACCCTTAGTGCTCAGTGAGAATTGATGTCTCAATTATCCCTAAGCGTAAGGTAGATATCATCTGTAATTAAATTTTGAAGATTATGTGGGTGAAGACCCTTAAAGAGGCAAGTTAGTGCCATTGGAACACTTAACCAGATTTTGGTCCTAATTAGGCTTGTAGTGTTTGAAAGACGTCTTAGTTTTAATTGATATTTACTTTTCTACATTTAAATGAAAATTAATTTAGCCTAAGTCATTACTAAGCTCTTAAGACCTAGGTGAGTGTCTTAGTTTGTTTTGAAAAGGATAAGCTTTAGGTGGTCATGATTCATGATTTAAATTTTATTTGAAAATAAAAATAGGGGTATTAAATTGATTAATTATTGACTTTAAAAGTCATACCCCTCAGTCTTGTGTTCATTTTATTTTAATAAACTTCCAAATTTTAATAATGTAGAAATTTATTAACTTATGTTTTCAATTAAGAAAGTGAGGTTAGTTTCTACCAATTAACCCCTTGTGTTTAAAACATCTAAATTAAGATTAGAGGTTGCCCATTTCCCTCCTTGAATTAAGCCTAAATGTTAATTAAGGCTAAATTTCAAAATTACATATTTGCCCTAAAGGCTCTAACACTTCATAATTTGTCAAATTCAATTCAAATGACTTTGATATTTTTATCTTGCCTCATTCATGGGTCAATTAAGACATCAGGGAAGAAAATGTGATTTTTTAAAATGTAATTTAATTTATATTTCTTTTCATGTAAAAATAGGATTTTTTCAAAGAAAATTTCTAATATGACCAAGATAAATCCTACTCCCTTGAAATTTTTACAAGAGGTAGACATAAGCCAGACAAGCCAATTGACCAAATTTCATGATATTTTGAATTTTATTTGAATTTTAAGAATTATTTTAAATTTTGAGGTATTTATTAAATATAAATTATTTTAAATGGAGAAAATTAAGTTTTATATTTTTGAAAAATCTTCTTAAGGTCAGAGAACTTAGAAGAGAAAATTTTTTATTTTTTTGAGTTTTTTCTGATTTATTGGAATTATTTTTAGTAAAAACCCATTTTTAGCCTTTAAAAATTATTTTTAAGCTTTAAAATTTAGTATCTTTATTTAGAAAATCAGGAAAAATATTATAATTGTTCCTAGGTGCTTAAGAAAGCAATTTAGAATATTTTCATTAATTTTATTATTTTTTGTGATTTTTATGAATTTTAAATTATTTTAATATTTAAAATAGGTTAAAAAAAAGAAGTTTTTTATTTTAAATAACATTTTATTTTTAGAAAATACCCATGATCACTGAAAACTTAAAAAACCTAGTTTTATGAATTTTTGAGTTATATTTTAATTTTTAAAAATTATTTAAGTGCCAAAAATGTTATTTATCTTTAAAAATCAACTTAAGTTACCAAATGAACTCAAGATGCTTTAAAATTTTTATGGTAAGTTCTCTGGATCCTAAAAAATAGTGGATATAAAAAATCAAGTCATTTAATTGTTTGTATTTTTCAAAATTAATTACCTTATTGATTTAGGGTTTGTAAGGGTTAGGTGTATTTTGAATGACTTGCTCATTAAAAATTTTTCTATAGGCTATCTGGTCATCATAAACCTTACAAAATTTTCATAGATTTTTCTAAGCAACATGCTAATTTTCATGATTTTTTTAAGCAAATAATGCACATAAACCTGAAAACTATGATTCTCTATCTAGGGACCTCCTCTAACTATGGAAAAATGATGGATTTTTCCTAAGACAGAGGCAACAACATGCTAAAATTTCAAGCCATGGTGAGATTAATACATGCTTGGAGAATCAAAACATCCAACTTAGTACTTAATTAATTAAAATTAAAATACGCATCAAATGGACTCTAAATCATTTCCACATTGTTCTCCTCTATTCATTGAGCAAGATGGTATTTTTATTTTATTTTTATGATTTTTCTAAAATAAGATATGAATTTTTAAGGTTAGGGATCATTTTTTTATTTTTTTAAATCCTTATTTATCTATTTAAACGCGCGGCGCCACATCAACCTACGACAGCTCCAAAGCTCCATGCGGCACGCTCCCGCTTGATGTCGCCGTCCACCTCAGCGTTGACTCGGCCCTCAGTTCATGTAAGGAAGCACTGCTTGCTCGATCTCCTCCGTTCATCCAATACACGCGAGATCGGACGGCTCCCCATCATCATCCCCGATAGAGTGATCTCGTGACTGTCCATACTAAAACCCTAAGATCTCAGCCTATCTTAACCAAATCATCTTGGGTTTGATCTTATAGACTCGTCTAAGTGAGACGAACATATTCATATGGTAATTGTGCAATTAAATTAAGCCTAATTAAATAGATAATCAAAATAGGCTCAAGAGGAGGAGAAGTTTTGTACCTTGGCTCTAAGAAGTGAATCTTCAATCAGAGGTTCTTGACACGTTCATTGGGGTCCAAGGATGCTATAGATTGAGCCTCTGGTCTTGGTGAAATGCCTAGACCCAAATTCGACCAAGGCCAATTTCAGGTGTTGGTCTAGAGCAATGCTAGGGGCTCTGTGGAAGGGGGGATTTGATAGGGCATTGGCTTCTCTCAATGTTTTGAAGGTGTGGGTGAGTTTAATTTGAGTTTGGTGGAGTTCAGAGGTGTGGAGAGCTTTGTCCTATCTCTGACAAGGTTTTGAGCTCAAAAATTGGGCTCTGGCAAGGGGATTCAGGGCAATATGGTGGTTGGGTTGCATTGAGGAGGTCTCAAAAAGGCTTTGGGATCAATTTGGGGAAGTCTCTTAGAGGAGTTTTCAGCTCTCCCTCCATGGCCTTGGAGGGGAGCTTTTTATAAAAATGGCCTTAAGCTTGCTGCCATGGCCCATTGGGGGGTGAAATGTGCTGCCTAGGTGGAGATCAGAGACGCTCTAAGCTTCAATTTGGATGATGTGGCCTCTAGGTTTGAATTGGGTTTAATCCCATGGGGGTGGCTCTTGGTTCTGCCATTTTTTGGCCACTAGGCTGGTCGGCCGGCCATGGGAGGTGTCTAGGGAGTTTAGGTGAGCCAGGGGAATATGTTACAGTAACTTAATGTGTTTAGGCTTTGTTTTTGCAAAAATATCTTAAGCTTAAGCAAATATGGCATGAAATCCCTTAATTTAGGTGACCGTTGGTCCATGGCTTAGTTTAGGTGGTTTTAAGAGGTTTAGGCTGGTGAGTACGGTCCAACTAATGGCTATGGAGTCGTTAATTTGGTGACTTTGGGGTAATTAGGCCATCTTTAATGCATGGGTTCAATGTGGGTTCAAGTAATCTTAGATTTGGGCTAGGTTAGCCATGTCAATTGACCCAATTGATTAATCAATATTGTGTAGATGATTTTCATGAAGATTTTTGGGGAAGGGTTGAAGCGATTTTGAGTTCAATTGGTAGGTCAATTTGAGGAATTTTTGAAATTTGGTCAATTTGGGCATGTTAGGCTATATATGGATCTAGGATAGGCTAGATATGGGCTAAGTACAAATTGAATGGTTCAAATGATCAAGGTAGATGTTTTGTAGATTTTTTATGAAAGGATGGAGTGGAAATTTTGGGGCTAAGGCCATCAATATGGTGAGATTTTGAGATATGGCCAATTTGGGGCAAATTTGGGGCTTTTGAACTTATGCTGAAATCAAATGAAATTAAGGCCTCAACAAGGGCAATTGAAAGTCAAGTTTGATGTATGGGGATGTTATGAAGATTTTTCAACACAAATTGTGGCCAATTGAGTTAGCTATGGGTTCAATTTGGTGGAACCAAGTCATGGGGCCAAAATTGGGGTTTTGATCTAACTCAAAATTGGATTCAAATGATGGACTAATTGAGCATGAATTTGGTCTAGATTGGTCACATAAAGAGTGGATTTGAGTTTAGAATTTAAATTAGGGTAAATTAAGACCAATTTCATAAACATTATGAGTGATTTGGGGAAAATATGGGCCTTTATAGGGCAATTTGGGGTTTTTGATCAAATATAGTCAAATTGGCCAAATTTGGTCATGTGATAGTTAAGAAAATTGAAATTAGGAATATTTTGGGGGTTTTGGGAATTTTTGGAATTTTTTGGAATTCCTAGAATTTAGGGGTAATTTGGCCAATTTTGGTGATTTTGGGTAGTTTGGGTGTTTTCAAGGTATTTTAAATGATTTTTGAACCAAGTTGAGTATTTTAGGTAAATTTGGAAATTTTTGCCAAATTTGGGGTCCCAAAGGTATCTAGGTAATATGGGGAAATTTAGGGTCAAAAGGACAGGTTGGGTATCTTGGTAGAGTTGGAGTGCCAACCACCATCAATAAGCCATGGACCAATGGACCCCATTGGTGGTTCTCTATGTAGTGCTCTTAGCCAAACCCTAACCCAAGGCTAATTGGTTTAGGGGACCACCTACAGGAGTCCCCCAAAAGTATCAGGGGACTAAAGCCTAGAAATTCTGGGTTTAGGGTAGTGAGTGATTGTGAGTGTAAGTGATTGCAAGTGAAGTGCCTTAGCCTTAGACCAACACCCAGGGTCAACCCTAAAGTCTACTGCTAAGGGTGACTCATCTTAAGTTCCCCCATAATGACCCCACTACTAAGTGCTAGAGGTTAGGACCAATATGTGGAACTTCAAGTTGAGTAAAGAGGAGTGTAGAATTTATAATGGCGAGGGTTCTTTTTCTAGCTTTCTATGAATAGCCAGTAAGAAAGTTCTATGGCTAGACCATAGGCCACTAAAGAGGAAAAACTAAACCTCAACCAAAAGTAAGGTCAACAATGCCATTCAATGTAAGTCAAAAATTGATATAATAATAGAAAATTGATCAAAAATTGATTTTACTCTTGTTTTTTTAGTTTTATACTTATATAATTAGGATATAAAAATTCATGTAAGCATGTTATTTCCATTTTCATTTCTACTTATTTATATCTGTTGCTAAACCGTTTAATCTTGTTAAAAAAAATTTAATTTTGGGGAGGAATGAAAAGTATTTTCAAAACTTGAATTTTATTTATTCTCAAATGTGCGACAAATTAATTTAATTTGAAAAGAAAATGATCATGTATATGAAGTTATATTAGGGAAGCAAAATTTGATTAAAGAAATGAGTAAGAGAATATAGTTAAAATTCTTATTAATGAAGAAAAACTTTCAATTAAAATTTTTTAGTGTAGGAAATGTTAAATATAGTGTAAATATCTTTAGTAAGAAATATTTTATTTTTGAAAAATTTAGAAAATTTAGACTTTTATTTTTACTACTTAAATTTCTTTTATTAAAATAATTTTCAAAACTATTATTATGTTGATAAATAACAGATTCATATCAAAACTTTGCGTTAGGAAAGGAGAAGTGGAATTCAAAATTATTAAAGGCCTATCCAAATATAGTAATCCTTGCCTGAAAAATAAAAGAAAACGAAAAGAAAAAGAAAAGAAAAAAAGAAAAGAAAATAAAAGAAAGTAAAAGAGAGGAGAAGCTTTAGGATTAGGGCCTAATCAAAAATTGGTTCCACATTTGATCTTTTTAAAGTATAAGACTTGAGCAACTCTTAAGCTTGAGGATATAATATAGTAAGTAAAATTTTTCTTTATAAAAACTTTTAATTGGAGATAAGAAAAGGAATAAATTATAAACTTGGAGAATCTACAATATTTCTGAATTAGATAGGAACTCATATTTTCATCTTCCTTAACATTAAAAATTTATAAAACTTAAATTGGTCTCATTTACTGAATATTTTATCTAAATTGGACTACTATATTTCTAAATCTAAATTTTAGTAACTCCTAAAGAAACTCAAATACATTATTTAAATTTTAAAGATTGAAGTGTGACTTAAGGACAAGTACCATTTTAAGTCTAGCGGATTTTGATACACCTAAAATATATAGTATTTTTAGACACATTTTTATACCTATTTTTTAGATATTGCACTTTAATAGAAGGTATTTGTGTGTTTTTCTTTCAGGTATAAGTACAAATTTTAAAAAATGCTAAAAGGAGTAAAAAATGATGAATTTCGGAGAAAAAATGTGAAATTTGTGCAAAAGGATTTTGGCGCCTATGCACTAGATCCGGCACTTAAGCGCTGGTGAAACAGAGAAGGCCGCGCTTAAGCACCAGAGGCCCCGTACTTAAGTGTCAGGGGCAGTTATTTGGCAGTTTTCTTCATTTGGCTGAATTTTGAAGAGTCATTTGAGAAAACTATTGGCTAAAGAGGGTGGTTATGACCACTAAGAATAGAAATATTATTAAAAGACTTGTGAAAGGAGGCATCCCTTCGAGAATACATTGAATTTGGACACATTTTGAAAAATTTCCAAGGCACCTCTTGGGAATTTTAGAAAAGAAAGAAGTTGAGACATTTCAGTGGGGTGCTTGATAAGGGAGAGAGTGTTGAGTCCTGAGAAGATTGTGGAGAATCTTGTGGAGATATTCAGGCACCATAAATTTACTTTTTCCTTTTTGTTTTTAGTTTTATTTTTAGAGTATAGATTGTTGTAAAAGAGAAGAGATTCAAGAAAGTTCAAGAGTTTGGTGGAGAATTTAATATAAGGTTTTATCTTTGTTTTTAAACTACATTTGGTTTTAATCGAGACTTCTTGTTGGTTTGATAATGATTTCTACTTTTAAACTAAAATTTGGTTTTGTTTTCTCCATGGATTCTGAGTTGTTTTCTTTATCTTTCTCCTTAAAATGATAAGTAATTAATGTGTTGGCTATAAGTTATGAAGAGTATTAATCTTTAATGTTGGAAGAAGTTGTGATGATTTAATTTCATGCACTTCATTTACTTCTTGATCTGACCCATCAAGATGTTAAAATTTGTTGAGAGAAAATGTAAGAACCGGGCTTGTATTGTCTCAGTCAATAATTGGAAAGAATCACATGAGGTTGAATGAATGAGAATGCAATTCATATGATTTAGTGCATATAAATAGGAAAATAATCATTGAAGGGTGTAGAGTTTAAGGACTTTAGAGTGACAAGTTAAAGCCCTCAACTTAATTTATTGTCCTAGGTTCAGATACGAGATGTTAGCCCCAAAGTGGAGGGAATCAAGGGAACTCTAGATTGAGAGCTGGTATCTTCCCTGCCTGGCCGGTCTTCAGAACTTTTCAAACTTTAAATTAACCAATGTTATTTATAGCATTGCTGACCTCACCGTTGGTTGAGGTTCAGTTTCTCTTCTTTAGTAGCCTAAGGTCTAGCCATAAGACTTCCTTATTGACTATTCTTAGAAAACTGGACAAGGAGTCATCACCATTAGAAATTTCAAACTCTTCTCCACTCAACTTGAAGTTCCACATATTGGTCCTGACCTCTAGTACTATGTAGGTGGGGTCACTATGGGGGAAACTCAAGATCAGTCACCCTTAGGATTGTTGGACCTCAGGGTTGACCTTGGGTGTTGGTCTAAGGCTAAGGCACTTATTTGCACTCACAATCACTCATTACGCTAAACCCAAAACTTTTAGGCTTTGGTCCCTTGATGCTTTTGGAAAACTCCTGTAGGTGGTTCCCTAAACCCATTAGCCCTAGGCTAGGGTTTAGCTAAGACCACTACATAGAGGACCCAAAGTGGGGGTTTTATTGGTCCATGGTTTATTAATGGTGGTTGGTACTCCAACTTTACTAAGATACCCAACCTAGCCTTTTGCCCCCAAATTCCCTAAACTACCCACATACTCTTGGGACCCCAAATTTGGCCAAAATCTCCAAATTTACCCAAAACACCTAACTTGGTTCAAAAATCATTTCAAACACCTTGAAAACACCCAAACTACCCAAGATCACCAAGAATTGGCCAAATTACCAAAATACCCCTCCTTACCCCAAAATTCCAAAAATTCCAACAAAATCCCAAAAATTCCCAAAACGCCTCAAATATTCCCAATTTCATTTTTCTCGACTATCACATGACCCAATTTGGCCAATTTGACCATCTTTGATCAAACCCTCAAATTCCCCTTTAAAGGCCCAAATTTCCCCAAATTCAACTTAAATGTCCATCAATTTGATCTCAATTTACCCCAATTTCCATCCTAAACTCAAATTTACTTTTGATATTTCTAAACTAGACCAAATCTAAGCATAATTGGCCCATGATTTGAGCCCAACTTTGGTATATGTCAAACGTTCAATTTTGGTCACATGACCTAATCTCACCAAATCCATAGCCTAGTCAATTGGCCCCATGATTTGAGCCTCAAATCCATTTGATTTTGGCCTAAATCCAAAATTCCAAAATTTAGCCCCAAATTGGCTAAATCCTAAAATTTCACCCAATTGATTACCTTAACCCCCAAATTGGCATCCAATTCATGTTTAAGGCTCTTCGTGGGGTCCCTATTGACCGTTTACAACAATCAATTTGGATTTATCCTAAGGCTAGCTCAACCTAGACCCACATCTAGCCAAACATGCCTAAATTGGCCAAATCTCAACAATCCTTAAAATTGACCTACCAATTGAACTCAAAATGACTTCAACCCTTCACCAAAAATCTTCATGATAATCATGTACACAATCTTGATCAATCAATTGGGTCATTTGACATGCTAACCTAGTCCAAACCCAAACTTTGGTCACTTGAATCCACATTGAACCTATGCATTATAGATGGCTTAACTACCCCAAAGTCACCAAATTAACTCCACCTCAGCCATTGGTTAGACTTTAAGAATGACCCAAAACCCATCTAACCACCTAAACTAAGTCATGGTCCAAAGGTCCCCCAAATTAAGAGACCTTGTTCCCAAAATAGCACATGCTTAAGATATCATTGCCAAATCAAAATACATTTGCATTAAATTGTTGTGACAGATTCCTCTGGATGCCCTGAGCACCTAGCCTCCTCCCCTTGGCTGTCCGACCAGCCTAGTAGCTGAAAAATGGCCAAACTGAGAGCCACCCCCATGGAGCTTGACCCAATTCAAACCTAGAGGCCGGCTCAGCCAATTGAATTGTAGAGCTCCTCCGCCCTCCACCTAAGCACCACATTACACCCCCTAATTGGTCATGCCAGCCACCAAAACCCCATTTTTATAAAAGGCCACCTCCATGGAAGTTAAACTAAGTGTAGAAAATTTCTTAGAGAGACCTGTCCAAATTAACCACAAAGCTTCCCTAAGATCCTCTCAGTGCATTCCAACTGTTTTCCCTCACCAATTTCCACTGCCGGTGTTCAATTTTAAGCTCAAAATCTTATTGAAAACCAGGACAAAGAAAATGTGCTCTACTACTTGAGTCATCTCCTAATACCGACGAAGATAAGGTATCTACCTCTTGAGAAGCATTGTCTGGTGTTAATTTTTGCTGCCCAAAGCTTAGACATTACATGTTTTCTCATAAAATTACCCTGATCTTGAAAGTTAATCCATTGCAATATTTGATGACCCGACCAACACTCTCAGGATGTCTAGCAAGATAGTAAATGATCTTATTGCCATTTAGTATAACTTTTGTTCCCCTCCGTGCTATCAAGGGAAAGATACTAGCAGACTTTCTTGCTGCACACCCACTACCAGCTGGGTCCTCTCTCAACGACGAGTTACCAGACAAGCAAGTATTACAAATGGAATTATCCAGTGCACAACACTGGGAGATGTACTTCGATGGCGCTTCATCAGCTAGAAAAGACAAAGGATCAAGCACAATTATAGCAGGCAAAGCAAGGATTGGTTTGATCTTTATCACGCTAGATAAGGGAAAGATGAGATTTTCATACCACCTAATAGAGTCATGCACCAACAATGAAGCAGAATATGAAGCTTTAATCACCAGATTGGAAATGACAAGCTCAAAATGGATATAACTAACATTGTCATTTATGGCGACTCCCAACTCTTCATCCAGCAAGTTGTCGGAAAATACATAATTTTGAAACCAAGATTAGCAGAATACCATCAGTACAGGATTCCTGGAGCAGATTCCTGATGTAACTTTCTACTGGATTCCTAGGGGAGATAATGCCCTTGCCGACGCTTTAACAAAACTTGCTAAGGAAATGGCTTGTTCCCCGGAGGATTCCATTGAAGTCACCATGCAAGGAAGATGAGTCTTCTCTCGGATCGACGTAGAAACACTACACAAGCTTGGAAAAGAAGAAACAATAAATACAGTTGCAGACATCAACGAAGATTGGCAAAAGTCATTAATAGAATATTTTCATACTGGAAAGCTGTCAGAAGACAAGTCTGAGGCGCACCACATCACAAGAAGAGCTATGTCTTACGCCCTGATGGGAAATGTTCTCCATAGAAGATCATTCGACCAGATGTGGCTACGGTGTTTGAGCAGAGCCGAAGCACAAAATATTGTTAAAGAAGTACATGTCGGATTATGTGGATCAAAAGACTCGGGTATCATTGGCCAACAATGATGTCTGATTGCATGGATACAACAAGAAGATGTCACCAATGATAAGTGCATTGGGTGGTCTTACCTCAACCTTCGAATGTGCTACACCCAACTGTTGTCTCGTGGTCATTCGAGTGTTGGGACACTGACATAATAGGTCCGATAGACCCTCCATCTTCTAGACGACACAGGTTTATACTTTTCACTATAGATTACTTCTCCAAATGGGTAGAGGCAGTACCGCTACGCGAGGTTACGACACAGCACATCCTTCAATTTTTCAAAAGCCAAATTGTCTACCATTTTGGAGTACCACGAAGAATAATTTCCAACAATGGGACAGCTTTCAGAAGTAAAAAGATCAACAATTTTGTCAAAATACATGGGATAGATTGAAGATACTCTACGATTTACTATCCTAGAGCAAATGGTCTGGCTGAGACTTTCAACAAAACACTGGTACAATTTTTGAAGAAAACACTGAATAAAAATAAAAGGGATTGCCACAACAAACTAATAGAAGCCTTGTGGGCCTACTTGATGACTTTTAGGACTCCCACTCAGTGTACACTTTATATGCTCGTGTATGGGTCCAAGGTAGTGCTACCGTTAGAAATCCAAACACCATCTCTCAGAGTCGCCGTTTCCAACCAACTCACAATGGAAAAAAGCGCAAAACTCAGACTTGAAGAACTGGAGAGTCTCGAGGGAAAATGACTAGAAGCACAAAAAAATTTGGAGATTTACCAAGCAAAGATGGTGCAAGCCCATGACAAATTGGTCTGCCCAAGGGCATTCAAAGTTGGTGACCTCGTACTTGTGCTAAAAAAGCCTATTCTTGCACGCCGCATAATAGGTGGAAAATTTAAGCCAACTTGGGAGGGACCATTTGTCATTGAAAAGGTCTACACAAGAGGAGCCTACCAGTTAGTGGACTTCCAGGGCGATAGACCTGTGTTACCAAAAAACGGATGATATCTGAAAACATATTACGCAACCTGATGCCGCTTGCCTTTGCTTGCTTAGAAACTTTGGAAACTTTGATTGTTTTAGGGTTATCTATGTGGCCAAATGTCTATGACAAGGTCCAAAATTTGTAATTAACCTCAATATAATGAAAATTTTGAGAAAGAAATTTTAAACTTCAAATTTTCTTCTTTCCACTTTTAAGTATAAAGTTCCACTAAATTAAACAAAACTCATACATAAAATAAACAATTCATTTCAACAAAACAAACTAAAATTTAAATTAATAAATACTTTGTTTTGTTCTTGTTCATGACAAGTTTCAGCCCACTGACATTTTTCCTGTTGTCTGCAGAAAAATGTCGGGTTAGAGGCTGATCTTTGCTTTTCAGGATGGCTGGAGCCTCGCACTAAATGATGAAATGGCGTCGCAAGGCGGTACCATAGATTTCAACATGGATTTTCACTAGGTTCACATGAACTACGAAGGTCCTCTCATGGACGTAGTCAGCTGCAAAGAGAAAGAGGGATTGCTTTCACTACTGAGAGTGACCGATAAAGAAAATGTATCACACAAAGGCAAGAATGTGATAACAGAGCAAGCTCCGATGGAAGGGTCTGGTCGACTGCCTTCCATGGTAGCTACACCAGCTAGAGGCCTAGTAGCCACCAATAACGAATGACTGCCAAGTACTTTGCTTTGCAGGACGCAATGCAAGAACGCCAGCCGCAAGAAGTAGAGAGCTTTTCTATGATAAGAATGCAGACGTGAAAGAGAGATGGACAACTTGCTCACCCCTATTCCTTAGGGGCATATTTATGATTTAGACCTGAAAGAAACTTCTGCTAGCCTACCCACTACGGATGAAGAACCAGGGTTTGTGACAGAGTTAGATACGCTTTCAATTTCAGATGTTTTGCAACGTACAATGCTGAAATACCAACCGGGACGTCAGCCACGGGCACGTTCATAGAATGCTTAAATTGCAATGTTCTACATTTACAACGTTTTAGTACATTGGAAGAGTATACTTCAAGTAGCAATGGGTCTCAGACTTCAAATTTTATTATGGATGAGTCGTATGTCCCATTGCAAACAGATCAGTATGTACCGTGGAGCCCAGGGTCGTACATCCCACTAGAGGTCGAGTCTCATGCTCCAGATCAACCAACGCCAGTTTGGGTTCCTACCAATGCTCGAAGGAATGAATGGCCACGATAGCTGCCAACCCTTGCTATGATAGATTACTACAAGATAAGTAAAGTAAATAAAAGAGACTTTGAGTTTTAGGAAGAAGTTCAGGGTAAGTTCATCAACATACTCGAAGGCTTGGAGCTATATACGAGGGTTTTCTCCAAAAAATGATGCAAGAAGCATTTTGGATTGTTTCTTTGATTTAAGAGATAGAGGCTGAGCGGGCCTCCTCATGGAAATAACATATTCCGAGCCAAAGAAATGGATGAGTGGAAAGGGAAGAATCACCATCCAGTGCGGCTGTTGTTATAACTTCATAAATGACAAACAGGGGAATCTACCTAGGATCCTTAGATATGATCAAGTAGATCTGCTATCGCCAATAATAAAATGGATGATCAAAATAATGGTCAAATAGAATATTCTACCTGCTACCTGCATTTCCAGTAGTTGAATTATCAATATCTATGAAGAGGGTGATTGCATTCCTCCACACATTAATCATCATAATTTTGTGAGGCCTTTTTGCTTGATCTCATTTATGAGAAAAAACAATATTTTATTTAGGAAAGAAGTCGATATCGTTGGCCCTGATGAATTCAGATGTTCTGTGGAGATTCCTCTACCAGTCAGTTCAGTGCTCGTTCTTAAAGGCAATGGTGTAGATGTCACCAAACATTGCATACCAGGGATATGACACCTTAAGGTGTCTGTGACTTTCCGCAGGATGGATGACAGCAAAATGCCATATTGATTTCAGCCAGACCCGGAACTGGAAGAGCTACTTCCGTACGAGCTATGGAGAGTTGTACCTTTAAGTACATGCGAAGGGAACTCTTATCATAGAGCATGACTTAGAAGGTCTGCTTGATCAGGAGCTCGTCATACCTAGTACAGACGGTCAGAGGGTTCATTTTTTTTAGCAACATGATATGTATTTGATATATTCAGCCTACAACGTATTCATAACATGAGATGTTCTGAATTTATTTTGACATGGACTATATATTGTACCTTTTGAGGTGTTAACCTATGCTCGATCTGTGACATCTGTTTATTGAAGCAGATTAATGAAAATCTTTCTCAGGAATGTGCTTTTTTGTCAGTTGTCTTTTTGTCTGATGGATGAAAGCCACAAACCACACCTTGGTTCAGAATTTCAATGAACAAAGAACGAAATAACAAACCTTATACAATAAATAAAATTTAAGTAAAAATAAACACCAATGGATAAACAACAAAAGAAATTTCTTTTGAAAATCAACCAACTAAAATTAAAACTTTAAATAAATATTTTGAAAAATTAAATGTGATAAAAAATTTTTGGTGGATTCTCTCATTTTCAGAGTTTCTTACTATTTGTGCACGCATCACAACCATCCTTATCTGCATTAACTATCTTCATATCCCCATAGAATTTTCCATTCTGCACAAAATCCCAAGAAGCTCTACAAATCTTCTTCAACAAAATCAACATTTCCACATGACACACTTCTACAAATTCAACACCACAAGCTCTTTGTAAATTTCAATTCTCACATTTTTGAGTCAGTACCTAAATTCGGATTCTCATTTTTGAGGTCGATAATTAAATTTCGACTCTCTTCTTGAGATTGATACCAAAATTTCAAATCTCATCTTCGAATAAGTACCTAAATTCTGATTCTTATTTTTTGAGGTCGATACTTAAATTTTAACTCTCTCTTTGAGATTGATACTTAAATTTCCATTCTCACATCTTTGAATCAGTACCTAAATTTTGATTCACATCTTTTGAGGTCGACACCTAAATTTTGACTCTCTCCTTAAGATTGATACCTAAATTTCAAATCTCATTTTTTAATAAGTACCAAAATTCTGATTCTCATCTTTTGAGGTCGATATCTAAATTTCGACTCTCTCC
>JXCR01116690.1:0-28127 GCA_002079205.1 Phalaenopsis hybrid cultivar
TATAATTAAGGAATTACCCTTTTTATACTATGACTAAATATAACAAGTACTAAATAAAATTAAAGTAAATAATAATAAAGAGCGTAATTCCACATTATGACACACCGAAATCATGAAAGATAAACACCAATCTTAAAAAAAAACATTAAAAAAAAATTAACTCCAACATACATATTACTATAATAATCATGCATATTCCACAGAGACAATTAATTTATTATTAGGAGTATTATTATCTATGTGACCATTGTTATGTATGTATTAAAAATATATATGCAAAGGAAGATGATGCGAGGCTAGGGAGCTGAATTGGTTGGAGAGTGCAGAATCAGTTTAGCCAAGTTGTTGCAACGGTTGAACAACCCAAAGCTGGGCTTGGTTTGTCGCCCAAGAGGAGTTCCCCCTCCTAGTTATTTACTAATATATATATGTTCTTTTTGCTGATTAAGATTCAATTTTATCTTGTTTTCTGTCAAGACAACCTTCAACATCATCAGTTTTTCCTCTTAGGGTTGTATCTGAGGACGAGTAGTACTCTAGCTGTATTTTGCTGTGATGTGTTGTTTATCCTCAACTTCTCCTCTTCTTTGTCACTCCTCGACTTATGGCTTAAAATTAACCATTGCAAATACAAACGATCGGACATTAGCATTTAAGTTTTCTCTATTTATTTTCTATAAATATCTATTTAGAAATAAAAGAGCCACTAAAAAAATTAAATTAAAGCTATACAATTAAATTTAACTTATAATATGTTGTCTGTATTTTCTATAATTGTTTCCTCTTCTTTTGCTCATCTTTTAAATCAGTTAATTACACTTAAAAAGTTATTGGGCACAGCCAGTTCTCCCCAAGTTTTAATAGATCCAGGTGCTAATGAATTTAACCAAGACTTGGCTTTATCCTTTAATGACAAAGGAAAAAGTTTAAGCCTAACAACATCATTAGATACTCCGTCATATTTAAATGTAGCACAAATCTCAAGAAAACTAGCAAGATTTCCACTCTATCCCTTCATGAAAAATATTCACAACATCTCCCTTGATCATTTGAACAATTAAATTTCGTCTTAGCCCAAGGCTAGCCCAACCTAGACGCATGCCTAGCCTAACATGCACAAATTGACCAAATTTCAAAAATTCCTCAAATTGACCTACCAATTGAACTCAAAATCACTTCAATCCTTCACCAAAAATCTTCATAACAATCATCTACACAATGTTGATCAATCAATTTGGTCAATTGAAATGGCTAACCAAGCCCAAACCCAAGCTTTGATCACTTGAACCCACATTGAACGCATGCATTAAAGATGGCCTAACTACCCCAAATCCACCAAATTAATGACTCCACAATAATTAGTTGGACTCTAGTGACCAGCCTAAACCTCTTAAAACCACCTAAACAAAATCATGGACCAAAGGTCCCTTAAATTAGGGATTTCATGTCATATTTGCTTAAAACTTTTGAAGAAAATTCATAATGACATCACCAACTAAAAGACAACGGTGGTCAAGCTTAATTTTCTCCAAGTGACTTAAGCCCAACAAACATTAAGAAATCACAATAATCCTTAACCAAATCAACCTCTATGTGATTTTCACACAACCGCTCATGTTAGTAGGGAATGTAGACCTTTTGACATGGAATCAAGGCTTTTCCTACAACTTGTCTATTTTCCTCTTAGTTATGATGTAAGTCCATCAGCATTCCTTCGTGATGAGATAGGGACAAGACATTTGACATCTCTGAAACTTGATATAAGATCTCCTTTAATGGAATACGATGTCCATTTTCTTTTATTAGTAGAGAATATAGCCCTCTTAACATGGAATCAAGGCTTTTCCATATATATTACCTATTTTCCTCTTAGTTAGGATGTACATCCATCAACATTTCTTCCTAATGAGATAGGGACAAGACCTTCAACATATTTGAAAATCAGTATAAGACCTCCGTTAATGGAATACAACGACCATTTTCTTTTGTTATTATATTGCATGGCTTGACTGATTGGTTTAGTCGATGTCAATATTTGCGGTATAGCTAAATAATACACCACATATTGGGGTTCCATTTGTTGACCTCACTTTTGTGATGGCTCATTCCTCCCACCCATGCATAACCCTAAACTAGGGTTATGCCTAGACCTCACTAGTGCAAGCTCAAGTCCCCAATCCTTGGTTGAGTAGGTTTAGGGTTTAGACAAGGTGAGAATATCAAATTAACCCCCAAGGGCTAGCATGCCTTGGGTGAACCCAAGTTGACTACCAAAAACTAGACAAACCCTAGGGATTGCTTATTTGCCCTAAATCCTTCAACAAACTACGGAACTCTAGGAACTTACATATAAACCCTAGGAAACATTGTGGCCACCAAATCCACTCTGTGAGAGGGCTCTGCACAAATTGACCATTGACCTCACTAATGTCCTCCCTACCCCTACCAAACCCTAAAAATCAAACCAAAACCCTAATGTACCCTTTTGACTCAAAATTTTGAGGGTACATTGCAATAGTCAAAATGAATTAGGCCTAACCCTAATTTAGTCAAAATTTGACCAAATTGATCATTTCATTTTCCCCATTCAATCATTGACTGCATGGTCAACATTAGACCAAGCAGTCAACCCATGGTTTAGTTGTCAACCCATTGTCAAATGCTCAACCCATGATCCAATGGTCAACAAATGAACCAAATGGTCAACCCATGGTCAAATAGTTGACACAGTCAAATTGTCAACCCACAGTTAAATTGTCAACCCATGGTCAAATAGTCAACCCTAAACCACCATGGTCAACCCATGATCATATGATCAATTTTTCATTCTCCAAGATAATAAATGACTTAAATAATTAAAAGAATTAAATTAAGAGCCATTAGCTTTAGATTTAAACCCTAAAACCATAGCCCAAAGCTTAAGGTCTGAGGTTATCACCGATGGTCCAAGCCCATCATCTAAGCCCATGTTTCAAGCCCATGGCCCATTCAAAAATGCTTCATCCATAACCTAAGATAACCTATCAGGTTAAATGATGACCTACACCCTACCCATTTTTTAAATAAAACCAAATTGAGAAATAAGAATAAAGAAGAAAGGAAAAGTGAAGTTATTTCTACCTACCCCTTCTCATACTTGCATCTAAGTCCAATTAACTCAAGTCGCTTTATCCTTGGATCAAGAAAAACTTCTACCAAGCCCAACAAATTACAACTAAGCTCTTCCCAATGTCTCCAACCACTGTGTTGTGACTAGCACATGTCAGATCTTGATCTATGTAATTTCTTTTCACAGATGAGGCACCCACCACCTCAACGACATCGTGGAGCCATGCCTACGTACAATGGTGACACACTGCCTTACTTGTCTTATGAATAGGGCAGCCTATGGCTACCCCAAATGTTCAAATTTTGAAGTTGGAATGCTAGTGGTGGGAATTTTGAATTTAGGTTGGGCATGTAGAGATTGAAGGGCTCTTCTTGAAGTTGCAATGGATTTTTTGATTGGTTTGACACCCGATAAATGGTGAGAGCAAGTTTTGCATCTCCATGATCACCTCCTCTATTTCAATGAAAACTTTGAGGTCGTTGTTGTAGTTTGTGATAGACGCATAAGCTCTTGGAGCATTCCCTCAATACTTTTGAACTCAAGCATCATACAACCTTTGCATAGGAGAATATTTATTTCTTCTAATGTTTCCTTTTATTGGAAAAGCCTTATGTTCTGTGATAATTTAGCTAGGCTACATTGTTGTTAGAGGATACCTAAGTTATATTCATTTATTTTCCCTCCATAGCCACATCCTATCTGAGTGCACCTATGTGCATAGGGTCAAGCATTGCAACACCATTTTCCCCTTTTATGTGTGAAATGGGCTAAATATTATCTTTTAGTGCTTGATCACCATTTCACCTCACAGCAATTCACATGTCATTGCCTTCGCAGTGCTACGAAGTCGCCTAGTTTTGTTTTGACTAAAATTGGATGTTTCCTTTTCAACGACATAATGACAAATTCGTAGGAACCGATTGTGACAAGGTTATAGCATTTGTGGCCCCGAGGGGGCCTTACTTCCACTCAGGCTTGCCATGATGCTGGTCTTGGTATCGCAGCGTTGTCATTTGGTCTCGTGCCACATTTCTTACTAACGGGAACATGACATTGTATTCTTCTTCAACAAGTCAAAATATCAACCTTTGACATGTTAGCATCGAGTGTTAATATAACATTTATCCCATTTTATTGTTCCATGTAGTTGATGCACGACTTTATGCTCAATGTAGCAAATAAAGGACACCAGTTGGTTAGTCAGCAGCAGTTTTCACAATATTGGTGTTATTGTATCCCAACTTTTAGAAGCCGGGAAACGTAATGATCTTCATTTTGGTTGTTGGTAAACCTTCAATATAGGTGTCTACCTACTTTAGATTGTTCGGTCATATTTTTTGGCCAAGTTTGGTTGTCATAGATAGGTAAGGCTTTTATCTTTATGGATGACTAACTCAGGGACTCAGACTCCCAAACCGTTGATACACCCTGTCATATGGGTGGTGATTCTAGTTAGTCTGACTATGCCTCACATACTTGTTAGGATGGATGGTGGGCATCCTGAGATTGTGTACATGACCACGTGGTGCCACCTTTCTAGTTCAGGGTCGCATTATGCATGTGTGCCACTGCATGTCAGATTAAGAGCCTTCATTTGTTGCACTCATTGGCTCAATGCCTTGCTCTCATTACTCATATCTTTGTGCACTAAATGTTTTATTTGGTCTGAGTAAAACATTTGTCTTCCTTCTATAGGTCTAGGTTGCATGAGTCAACACACTAATGGTTAGGTTTCAGTTGCCCTTAGTTTGCCCTATGGTTGTACATAAAAATGAGCAGTCTATTTGTTTATCTAGTTAGGCAATGTAAATTATCCAATTATGACCATATCTCATAGGGTCATTCTAAGCATAGGCCTGGTCTAATCACTGTCACTTTTTGTGACAAGTTTTAATTCATTCAGATGCTAAAAATGGGGCCAGCTTGATGACCCTATTAAGATTCTACAGGAAAGACACTCAGCTCCTGCAATTGCACATCTAGCACTTAGATTTTTGTTAATCAATACCTTACAGTTCATGTTTAGAACTAGGACTAAGGTATAGTTAGGGAATTTTGTACACAAATATTGTTTTTTTTTTCATGTGTTAGCCATTATACACTTTGACTGCTTTATACATGTCAAACTTGCTCGTTAGTATATTTGGAGTGGACTTTTCTTGCAGGGTTTCATATCTAAAATGAAGGAGCTTAAGTTTTGACCATTGCATTTTATATCGGTGTAGCTTAATTCTCCTCCCATTGAATGAGGTCTTTTTACATATTGCATGATATAACCCATGCTAACCTTTGTTCTGCATGTTGAGACCTTTTTAAGATTTTCTTCTTGTACTTTTATAGTCGTTCAAGAGAGTATGTAATGGAAATAAGGTATGAGCACAAGTCCATGAACTTAAGATTTGGGGTTAACTTTACTTGCGGGGTGTCATATAAAAAATGGAGCTCAAGATTTTTGCCTATGCATTTTATATAGGTGTAGCTTAGGTCTCCTCATATTGGATGTGGTATTTTGACTCATTGCATGATATAGCCTATGTTAATTTTTATTTTGCAGGTCCATATCTTTTTAAGATTTTTCTTCTTATACTTTTATGGTCATTTACGAGGGTATGTATTGGAAATACAGTTCGAACACGAGTCTAAGGGCTTAGAGTAGGAACCATGCTAAGCAGACCACAAGTTTTTATTTTTTTCTCATGTGACGTAAAATAGTTCCAAAATGTGCATTTATGATAAAATTCAAGCATCAAATATGTATATAAAGAACTCAACTGCCTTTTTTTTTTCCTTTTCTAAGATTGTAGCTAACCCAGCGGCACCTGGCCTTTTATTCTTTCATATTGAGTGTTTACTTTTCAACAATTTGCATGTTCTTTCTTATGCATGTGTTTTGCTTGGATACAATCACGGTCAGACTCATTACAATAAAATATGTCATAAATATAATATATCATATAAAATTTAATCTTAAATGATTTATCCCTAATAAAATGTAGGATTAAAAGTTCAAGATTTTAAAATCAATTATTTTATTTCTTCACTTACTTTCATGCATGGTCATTAGGTTGGTTTAAAATGATCATAAAATACATGGATATTACCCCTAAACAATGCTAACAGGGCTTCCATGCATAGGATGTCTTAGCTCACGACATGCATACCACATTGCCAGAGAAAATAATCTTGCTTTCAAATCTAACTGATCAAGTATATGTTTTATATGAATAGGTGGTCGTCAAATTGGTGCAGAATGTTAAAGGCTTTCTTGATCCAGACAAGATTATAAGTCCTTTGTAGGGTGGTTTAGCTTTGTAGTTGAGTTGCATATTTCCTCTCCCTTCCTATAGGTTTTCTATCCTTAGTCTTCAGAGATATAATCCATATTCTCCTTTTGGTCCAAATAAAGTCATAGGAGCTTATAGGTTCTTTCCTTTAGCTTTATATCAATTGAATCACTTCAGATAATGCAACACATTGGTTGCTGATGAAGTGATCCCAAGTTCGGATGGATCAGCTACCTTCAAAACTTAGTAGATCTTGGGTCACTATAGCTTAGGAGGATGGATCCATGAAGCCTCGACCTGGCTATATCAACCTATATAGGTTTTTATTTGACCTACCTATTGATCTACTCCTTTGGGAACAATCATTTTTTTATCAAGTCATTATAGGCGTTTAATATAGGCTTTCTTAGATCAGTCGCATCTATCCATTAGGTTTCGATTATTCAACTTTTGTCTAGTCAACTAGTTTATGACTGGAGAATCTCCCCTATTGAGACCGTAAAAAATCTCCTTGGCTACATATGTTCGAAAAAAGTATTTTAAGCAAACATAACTTCTTTTATCATGAGTATTCCTAGGTTTTCCTCAAGATGTTATAGGACTTGAGGAAACAACTTTGAGTGAGGTCCCTTGGACCAAAGACCAAAAATTTGATTTTTTTTATTTTAATTTAGTTATGAAGGTCATTTTATAAGATCTTTCTCGTGTATTTTTCTGTGTCGAGGATGGTAAAATTTATTTTGGATCACTCTTCTCTAGTTTAGGTTACGAGGACTTTTCTACATAAAAATATTCATAGTTACTCTTTTAGTTTACTCTTAGTTTTGTCCATTTTTCAGTCTCACCTTTATTCCTTTGCTTGTCCATGTAATGGTGACCTAGAAATGGAATTTTGAAAAGAGGACGGACGTTAAGGTCATTCTGGTCATGAATAAAAACTAGCACGAACAAATCTGGTGTCTTCACTAGGGAAGAGACTACTTCACCCTTATTGTTAGTGATCTTACGCCAATCTTGTCCCTTCTTTGTGCCATCAGCATGTCAGTGGCATACTTTAGGGGTCCTGAGTACTAATTGAGCCTTTAAGCTCTTGGCCACACCAATCATACTTCTTTAGTGCCCTAGCGCCATTACACTTTATTTTCCAGCATTATAGTAATATGTTTGATGATGTGATAGTTTTGCTTCTGATAATCTAGATGCATGCCTTACACATTCTTGGTATCATCTGATCTTTTGTTGAATTTCTGCCTATATACAAATCTTTTCTTTTTACTAGCTTTCTCATTCATGTTGATGTCTCGAAAGAGTATTTTAAGGGGTACATTTTGTCGTCGCCCACTCTTATTTTTAGCGTTTATGTATTCACTACCGCTTTTGGTTATGTTGATCAACCCATTCATCTGGTCGTAGGGAACACTACGCTTTCAAAGGTGCTTACTTTATGCCCACCATTAAGTAAGGGTAGCCACACCCATATAGATGTTCTCATGGTGTCGTTCGCATAGGGCTTGCTATTTTTTTGCATAATAGGTCAGTGCCCACGAGTGAGGCAGCCCACACACCTCTATTTTCATTTGATGGTAATAGGCCAACTGTTCTCTTCAAACTTTTTGAGTCTGTTAAGCCGCCCCTCAAGGAAACACCCAATCTGTTATTCCAATGACATCTAAGGTCACCAAGGTCACCCCTATGAGTGCAAACCTTGTTGAGTTACCTATTGTTGCTTATGCATTTCTTGTTTCCCCTCTTGCTCTAAGATTTGGCTTTTTATACACATCTTATCATTTATATGATCAGAGTAAGCCTCATTCTAACTTATTACATTGAATAAAATCATAAGATGCTAGTTTTGTCTCCTGTTTGGCTTGAGATCTATGAAGTCTCTCTAGATGATGTAATTCAAATGAAGTTGACAAATTATTTCTTGCTATCTAGGATTGACTACCTCGGTGACTAAATAGAACAAAAATATGTTAAATTAAGAGGAAGAATCTATAAAATCATGACTGAGTCATATCTATCATTCTAGAAACTCTGTCCCTCTCATGAGCCCTACGATTCTGGTGAGGAAACCATTCTGAAGAAAAAAAATTTGCTTATGAGATACAATGACAAGTTTACTTCTAGTCAGACCAACATAAAAATGTAGAGCAATGCTAGAAACTAGCACCAATGTAGCACCAAACCACCTACAATCTGCAGTCCATCGTCAACCCATGGTAGTTCGTCATCCGCTAACTCAATTTCTTTTGATCATTTCCTCTGTCATGCAAGCAACTAAAGTTCATGCTCGTCCTGATGGATTATTTCTCCAAGTAGGTTGAGCCAAAAGCGCTCGCTCGGATAACAGTTGAGGTCGTTCAAAACAACATTTGATCGAATGGAATCTTTCATAATGCATGCCACTCTCAATCATCATAGGCAATGAGAAGCAGTTTATCGATCAAGAGTTGAGAGATTTCTATCAAAGACAAGAATTAACTTAAAATTTGCTTCTATCTATCCCCAACAAACAAATGAGAAGGCCAATGAAGCAATCTCAGACCCGACCACACATGGAGAACTCATTTGTAATTCACCCAAGCAATCCAAGTTGACTTATAAAATCTTTTAACAATGTGTGATCTAAGACCCGACCAGCACTTAGAGAACTCATATGTAATTCACACAAGCAATTCAAATCAGCCAACACTCAAGAAACAAAAGCGAAATCGCAAACAGTGTTTTCACCTAAGCGGCTAAACCAAAATAAAATTTTACTTGTAAACAATGTGTGTCGCGAGAACGAGTCAATCCACAAGGATCATGCCTCATAACAGAACACAAGTGATGTTCTGGTGGCTCGATTTCCTTCTCACTTACAAAAAAATCTGTGGTGGGCATTTACCCGAATTACCCAAGAAGCGAGTTTGGATGGTTACTCCAACAAGACTTTGACAAAATTTGCTTAATGTCTGGCGAAAGGTGTGACTTGTCCATAGTAGGGGTGTAAATGAGTCGAGTTAAGTTTGAATCATGCCCTTATTCAGCTCGGCTCGTTTGTCAATTTGTGAGCTTGAGCTCAGCTCTCACAGTGGTAGCATCGATTCACGAGCAAGCTTATGAGCTCGAACTAAAGATTCAATTTTTATATGAGCTTACCGGCGGTGCTGATGATCGGAGGAGCATGAAGAGATAACCAAAAAATACATCGAAATAACTAGCAATAGGAAAATCAAGTTGGCTCGTGAGCCAACGAGCCAAGTAGGAACGAGCTTAAGCTCAAGCTTGTTTAATAAACGAGCTCAAGTTTGAACTTGACTCATGGCTCAATAAGCTCGACTCGGGAGCTTGTTAATAAGTCAAGCTCGAGCTGACTTAGCTTATTTAAATCCCTAATCCATGGAGATGATTTAACCAAAGATCAAAACACTAATGTTGTGAGACTACGACCAAGTGATCGCATAACAAATGAGTCACAAGTTCTTTATATTGACATTCATCCCCTATGACGTTCTCCAATCAACTGGCCTTTCGGCCCTGCTAGCCAACTCTGCAGTCAATTCAATTCACTAATTGTTTGGTTGACAAACTCTCCTCGACATAACAACTACTCTGTTCAGGTACAAATAAAAAAAAAGGAAAAGACTGCAACACATGATCGTCCAAAAATGTATTTTCATCTTTTCATTCATAAATTAGCAATTAATTTACAAAAATTGAATTAGAATATACATGAAAAAAATCTCTTCATTTTACAAACAGCAATTGAAATTGATCTACAAGTTTAACGACTTGTCATGGTCTCTATCACTCCCGTTGCCTTTATTAGCCTTCTCGCTCTCTGAGTCGATCACAAGTGTAAAACTTTCTCCATATTAACCCAATCAAGGGTGAGTGGGTGATAATTCAGTTATTGTCATATTACCAACACCATATAAGGCCCCTCCTGAAATTTCTCTATGAAAATAGCCTTTTGTATTGGACCAAATTTGGTTATTTCAGAACTAGCTCATCTGCCTCTTTCTACAATTTATCCTCCACCTCTGTTACTTTCCCATTGAGCTCCAATCGAGTTTAAGGCTTTGTTTGGCGCAGCTATGGATTATTTATAATCTGCTGATAAGCAGATTATTTTGATAATCTGCAGATTATCAGAATAATCTAGCTTGTTGTTTGGGGCAGCTTATTCAGACTAACTTATTGGTGGTTAAATGACATTCCTACCATTGTCTGATAAAACTGTTTGGGGCAGCTTATTCAGAATAGCTTATTGGTAGAAAAGAAACATATAGTGCAGAAACATACGATAATGACAGGGATGTTCTAAAAGATACCATACAGTTCTCACATCCTAACGAGTACCAAAAGAACTAAAAAAAGGACAAATACAATTACAACAACAAGGAGAAATATTAAAATATTTAACTTAAGACTCTGGCTACGTCAATCCTCAACTGCACGGTCAGCCTGAGAAAACTTCGGATTCACATGACTGCTGGCATGATTACTGGTAGTGTCATATGTGGGACAATCAGCCCACCGGAAGAAACCACAACGAGCTGGAACACCTCTGACACAACCATAGAACTGTCTCCCAAAGCTATGCTCCTTACGCGACGTTAGCAACGTAGACGGTAGTCCATAATAACACAAAATCCCTCTGTCTGTACCTGATATCCTGGAAGTCAGGTTTGTATAAATACGAAAATAACAAAACAATCAATGTCAGTTTAAGGTATTTTAAAAGTAACCAAAATTAGATACATATGAATATCAACCTATAACCTTATTAAAGGAAAACTTGGTAGATAAACAACCACAAATAACATCTGTGATAGACTCATTTAAAATAATCATATCAGCCAAACCTTCACCTTCCTGATCTCCAAATTCATTAGAGTCTACATCATCCTCAGGTAATGAACTCCCACCCACAATTCCAGGAGTTTGTTCGAAGACATTCAGTTCGTCATTGTCAACCATACTAAAGTCCATATCTAATCGTGAGGAATGTCTTCGGATGAAGTTATGTAGTGTCATTGTTGCAACCACAATGTGCACCTGCTTTTGGAAAGGATACGGCGGCATATCACGTAGCATGACACATTTCTTCTTTCAAACCCCAGATGTTCTTTCAATTACCCCGCGTAAAGATGAGTGGCGTTTATTAAATATTTCATTCCTTCAACGGACGGTGTCACTTGCTCTCTCAAAATCAAGAAGATGATATCTTATGTCAGGATTGGGTTTCAGGTATCCCCTTTGCATAGGATACCCGACATCAGCCAGATAATATTTTCCTAATATGAAAAACACTGTTAAGTAAAAAGATTACATGCTCAAATAAACAAATTGCAAAACAAAAACTAACCTGATGGGGGGTGAGGGAAACACTGCGATTTATTCCTAGTGGCAAATGAGAAAATTTGACTGTCATGTGCACTCCCTTCCCAGCCCGCCACTATAAAAGTAAAGCACATGTTGAAGTCGCATACAACCATAACATTTTGAGTTGTTGAACCACTCCCACCGATGTATGCAACCTTCTCGTGGTTGGGTAGTCGGACATCAACGTGTGTACCGTCAATTGCACCAATACAATTCTGTTTAATTATTTATTAGATGGTGATTATATTATGAATCGTATGACAAGTTATAAAATAAAACCACTCATAGTTACCTTGAAATATGTCATGTATCGAGGATCGTTGGCAATTTGTTCTTGAGTGATAGCAAATGATGGATCCTCCGGTTTAATTATTTTAGTTGCTAAGCTAACAAGAGCATGTATGTCTTTAGAAAAGTAATGACTTATTATTTCAGAAGAATGCTAAAACCTTTTCATAGCTCCTCTAATTGATTCATTTTGTGATAGAATGTACAGTGTTATAACCAACACCTCCCTACACGTCGTTCTGGAAGAACCCTGGAGGCCGTGATTTAGGCAAAACTCGTGCAAAAGATCCATAAAAATTGGTGTTGTCATTCTGAAAATATCTGTAAATCTTATTAGATGGCCAGAAAGCATTTCACCAACCCAACAAAGCTGAATGTCATGCGGGGAATGCGAGTAGTGCTACTTCTGTAATAATCCAACAACAATATCGCAATGGCTGTAGAAAATGTCATTCTCCTACGACGCACATGTTGTGGATCTATCCTAAATGATATAAGATGTAAACATAATTAGTGCATAATAAGATATTGCTGCAGCACTACGAAATATAAATTGTTCAAATTCAGAACATATAACACGCAACTTATAAATAAAGCATCAACCACTAACAAGTACATATGTAGAAGGTACAAATATATTAAAAAAAGATAACATGATTAAAAGTTCCAAATATTTAAAAAAAAGTTCATATTTCTACAACAAATACATATACAATACAAAAAAATATATCATTCCTCGACCAAAACCCACAAATATTCTAGATCTAATTCAGGCTCTAGCGTCATGAAAATTTTCATTCGAGTTGAATTATCAAGTTTTTTCACACACTGTGCGTGAAATTGTTTGTCGGCCACAACTTCAGGAATAGTGCCCAAAAGCCTGAGACAGTCTAATATGTTATAATCAGATATTGGTGGAGCTGCAAAAGCTTCAATTAAACCATCGAAGGAGGTGTTCACAGAATGTTCCTTTTCTTTATTTTTCTTAACAATCCTCGGCCTCTTTAAAATTCTACTGGACTCCCCCATATCCTTCTGGTTAATGTTATGCACTTCTTCATCGGGTGTCAATGGCTCAGGTGTGATCTCATTTGGTATTCCTGTAAAATCGCTTTCAGTAGGGTTGGATGAAAACTTTCCCGTTACGACAACCCATTTAAACATTATATCCAGTTTCTCTTCGAATTTTGGCTCTATTCCGCACTGTTTGTACTTTTTCGCTGCCGGTATCGCTTGTGGTATAGCATTTAGAGGGGATATTTAGAAAATTATAATTAGAGAAAATAATTTGCGAAGCTAACAATTCATAGATTATATAGAAATTTATCTCTAGTTTTTCATCCCACCATTCAGCTGGAGCATTCATTATCCTTTTAATCGGATCCCAACCCAGGCCGGTAGATCCACGTTTCAACTCCTTCCATATTTTCCATTCTTTTTTCAACTGGTCCCTTTTGTTTTTAAATTTAAGCCGGTCGTAATCTCTGTCAGTCAATTCTTTGAATCTTTTAGCAATATTTAGTCATCATTCCTTATTAAAATACGCTTATTAGTCTGTTCACCAGTTTTATTTCTTTAATACACAGATCACAAAAAATATTTGTAACGTCTTTATCCCACATTGTGGACTGACGCCCTTCAATCACTTTAGACATGATTCAACAGCAGTGTCGTGTAACTATTCTGAATAAAAACATATCAAGAATAACTTATTGTTGAAAATGAATCAACATTCATACATGTCGTGGAATCAACAAAATGCAAAAAAAAAATGAACCAACATCCACATAATTAACCAACAGCAGTGTCGAGGTTTTGCTAAAAAAAACAACAACAAAAATTACACAAAGGATTTATGTGATTCGGTCAAAGACCTACATCCACTGTAAGTCATCGAACATGTTTTATTATCCAATTATGTACGAGTATATTGCTATGATTATCCATGGAGAACACTACTACAACTATCAAGCACATGTGTAATAAGCAACTTCTAGTATACGTCATAAAATCCAATTCTATGTATTCATAAATGCAACTTCTCATACATGTCGAGGCACAACTAATGAGACAGTTGTCATATAGAAATTCTTAACGCAATAACATAACATCATGCTTTCATCTGCACTACATTTTCATCTCGAGCCGTCATATATTCAGCTGTCATACACTAAATTTTTTTATCAAGAAATTGCTTTTCACGAAGTTATTAGAGGTTGTATCCTATTGTTGTGCCAAAATGAAATTTGTAGCTCTTAAAATGCATTCAAAACAGTTTCGAGCCATACATACATCTCCAACTGTCATATATTCAACTACCATACACTCATTTTTTGATAAAACTGCATATCAATGAAATTGTTTTTCACAAAGCTATTAGAGGCTGCATCCTATTGTTGTACCAAAATGAAATTTGTAGCACTTTAAATGCATTTAAAACAGTTTCCAGTCATATATTCATCTCCAACATGAAATTTACGAATGAACAGATAAATGTCACCAATGGATGAATGTTACAAATGAACAGCAATAAAATCCAACTGATAAAAGGTGCAGCAAACTGCAGTAATAGATTTACAAAACTGTTGTGATCAAATTGCACATAATTTCTCCTAAATAAATTTGGACACAAACAGAATGACCAAACCAGTAATAATAGAGCAACTAAACAAAAATGACAATCCAACAGAGCTGCCATAATTTTGAATGTGGAAAATTCACAGTATAATGTCAATCAGTATACAATCTCTAGCAAATATGCAGAAAATCCATAGATATACCATCTCTCTCGTGCCTACAAAAATGACAATCCAACAGAGCTGCCAACAAATATGCAGACAATCATCTCTCATGCCGAGTTCAGTGTATAATGCCAATCATCTTGTGAAAGCACTCAAGCGAAGACTATATGCAATAATGCTCGAAGTAAAATAAGCACACAAATCCATAGATATATACTGCCACAAAAAATAGAAAGTTGATGGTGTAACCAGGATCCTTAAATGCAGCAAGCATTTTTCATCCTCTTATTTTTTATATGATATCAAGGCATTAGGTTTTGCACTTAGGCTTTTAACATAAACCGAAACAGTATCATTAATAGCAGCAGTTTCCTATAAACATGAAATTATTTGCAGCCCATAAACATCAGCTAATGAACTTGAAAAAATAAGAAATATTCATTTCTTCTATACAGATGCTCACAAATTGTTCCTTGCTTTGCGTATAGAGACATTCTTGGCTATGCAAAAATTAGGAAAAATCAAATGGAGCAGAAATATTCGAAGCAAAATTCAGTCTAAATAATTGTTGACAAAAGATTCCATGCTGCAAAATTTTCTTCACGCCTATAGAAAAAACAAAAGTAATTTTAGGGCAAAGAAATCTACTCGCATTGTTGGAGTTCAAAAACAACAAAGACGACGATGGCATAGAAATCTTCGATCAAGTAAAAAACAAGATTTACGGTCAGATCTATACAAATAAACGACGTTCGCGCATCTACAAAGAACCATTTACAGCCACCGACGTTCGATCGCTCTAGAGAAAGCATTCCTTACGAATTGACAGTGAGGGAAAGCATACCTTGCGATTGACGGGGGACGAATCGAAATGAAGCTCTCTGATCTCCTCTACGGGGGACGAATCCAGGGAGGGAGAGTGCGAGGGAGAATAGGGGCAACTAGGACAATATCACGAGCCGAACGTGGGACGCAGCCTCCACCCCGCGCCACAAAACTATCAAGGATTCGCAAAAGTTAATGCACTACGGCAGGTATAATCCGCGCGAACGCAGGTTTCAAACACGTCACCTCAACCATTGTTAATGAGTAGCGGGTTAGTATTCCAAACTTTTTGAGGATCTATTAGAGCAAACTTGCCACCCAAACTAGTGCTCACTTTAAGCTCCTCTGATTGCATGGGAACCCGCCTCAATGCAAATGCCTTACATTTCTTTTAAGATGACAAGGGAGGTAGGCCACCCAAATTAATCGTCGGGACCTTCCCTTTGCGACGATACTCCTTAAGTGGAGTCACCTCGTGCTGGACCAACTGGGTGAGCCATTCCATCCATCGACTGCTTCATTGGACGCTTCCTGTACTATTCCAACAATTTCCTACATAAGAGTCTCTAGTATAACAAACGAGTCACAAACTCTTTATAATCACAATCATCTGTTCAAACCCTACGACACTCTACCAATCAACTAGCCTTTTAGCCCGATTAACCAACTCGACTCTGCAATCGACTCAATACACTAATTGTCTAGCTGACAAACTGTCCTCACCATAACAACTGCTCTGCTCGGGTAAAAAAAAGGACTCCAAAGTACAAATGACTAAAAATGTATTTTTATCTTTTCATTCATAAATTGACAATCGAATTACAAAAATTGAATTACAATATATACTAAAAAAATTCTTTTCATTTTTTAGATAGCAATTGAAACTGATCTACATGTTTGACTTATCGTGGTCACTATAACTCGCTGCCTTGATTAGCCATTCCACTCTCTGAGTCACTCACAAATGTAAAAATTTCTCCATATTAGCCCAATCAAGGATTAATGGGTGACTAAATCAGTCATTATCATATTACCGACGCTATATAGGACCTCCCCTGTAATTTCTCTATGAAAATGGCCTTTTGTACTGAATGGGAAGAAAGCATAGCAAAGAACTCATCAGGTATCTTCAAAAACGAATAATGCCCATGGGTATGAGATAATTGTCAGGCCATTAAATGATATTTGTCATGTCAGTAATTTGACACAAGTCAACCAAGCTTTCAGATCTCGTGTTTGGTGTCGGGTGTTAGGCTTCTCCAACAACAACCGAGCGAGTTTTTTTCTAGACAACCCAAGCAACAAACATCTCCCACTGGGTCTAACGAACTTCAGAATTTTCCCAATCTGCCTCAACTATTACCCTGAGAAAGTCTGCTCGGTGCACTAAGTTGACAAGAGTCAGCTCTAAGAACTAATGGACCAACAACTTTTGTGTGTCCGTGCATGTGTGTGCAGGATGGACCAAAAATGGGCGAGCAGTTGGGCGAGTGTGTGCATTTGTGTGATGAAGGAAGTTCAACATTCATACTGAGTTAAAATCAGATATTATCACTCATCTTCATAAGGGGAATCAAAAGAATTAAAATGTTACAAGAAACAAGACAAAACAAAAACTGTCTGCTTGTGTGTTATATATACATAGGAAGGACGAAGGAAGTTCAAAAGTCGCAGGGGCAAAATCAAATATTTTCACTTCTTTCCAGAAAAAGGGGTAACAACATAATTAAAATGACATGAAATGAGATGAATAAAAATTTTTTATTTCAAAAATAACCTACATATTATTATAAGGAATACAGAGATCAGTATGAACTAAGGTAACAAACAAGAGGGTTTGTTGCCGCTTCAACCCAGACATGCCTTAACAGAAATAGCCTCTTATACAAAAAATCCACCCCCGACCTAAATTGATTCAATTGATCTGATTCAACCTGTGCTTAACACTTGAGACTTCTCTTGCAAATTCAAAAGCTCCTAAAAAGAGTCATCATTATCTTCTCCATCATTTACGTCAATTGCTTACAACGAATCAAAAGTGTAAGATCATTAATCAATTGAATGTAATCACTAAATTCTATTATTCTTATCGCAATGTTGCTTTCAAAAAATAAGAGAATCCAAGAACAAAAAAATATGTATATCGATTGATCAAAAAAAGAAGAATATGATGAAAACAGATCCCCTTCAAAAAGATCACGAGTCCCATCAAAAGACGACTGAGGTTAGACGTGCCAAGTCAATTAGATCAAAACCAACGGTCTAAAAGTATACAAAAAGCGATCCGAATGTAAATGATTTGTCTGGAAACGAATCAAAAGTGTCGAAGACATCCACACTCAATGCAATAATTTAACCCGCAATAGAACTGATCTCATGGAAAATTAATTTTCATAAGGCACCTCCAATCATTCAATAGAGGCCAAAAGGCTTTGTTCCATAAACCGAAGATATGCAACAAAGTCAACTAACAACACAAATTCAGTCAAGCCAAGCTAACCACAGTGTCGCTTAGACCATAACTTAAAAATATCAATGTAAACCTTGTCGAGATTTGTGCAAAAATATAATATCACTATTGTGCTAAATCTTTTATTAATAAAGAAAGGATTTATTGCAAAGAAGCTTCATCCCAACATGATTTAACTAAAAATTCTAGAGATTATAGTTTCAATCTCACCATCAATATTTCTACAACTTTCTTACGCTATATTCCTTAGATGTGATTCACAGAAAAATTTGAATTCATATTCAGAAACATAATTAAAAAGAATTTAAGCTTCAAAGAAAAGAACACAAGCTTTAAAAAAATAATATTTTAGATTATATGAAGAAAAAGTACAAAACCAATGTGAAAAAACAAACAAAATGATAACAAAACTATGAAGTGGGTTAGTGAACTTCCTCTAACCACAATTATTGATTTCAATTAAAAATCAACAACATGAAATGCCTCATCCAAAAAATAAAAATGAAATTACATAGTACCTACCAAGGATTAATAATAAAGGGCATTTACATACATGGCACAATTCCTACGTATTTCATGTATACACACACATATACCACTTAAATCATTTCTATCACAACAAAAAATCACTATTACCACCTTTTAAAAATGAAATATAAATTTTCAAGCATACGTTTAAAGCAGTAAAGTGTTGTCTACGTAAATATGAAAGTTTAAGAGTGTGATATGTAAATAATAAGAATTTTATGCTACGTATGTAAATTACCCCATCAACAACTGTAGTAAAACATCTAATTCTGCACAATTAATAGCTATCCAAATATTTGGGCAGCTTGATGCGATCAAAACTAAAGTTCTAAATAAAGAATTTCCACAAGGAAACAACTTAAATACACTGAAGCGCAAGCTGATCGGAAACCTGGCAAGCTATCTTTGGGAGATTTAAAGATTTTGATAAATTAACTCAGTCATTGAAAATGTATTAAACTCGATTCAATTAATAATACGGCTAAACTTTGGCCAAGTCCCTAATGTGCTCCACCAAGTATAACCAACAAAATGCATAATTTTTAGGTGAATAACAAAATATTATAATGTATTTGCCTTTTTGTTAGTTTATTATAATCAAATCACATAAAAAATATGACAATTTTAACTTTCAAAAAGGGAAACACGCCTTTTTCACTTTCAAAAAGGGAAACACGCCTTTTTCATACATTGGTAAGGTGATGTGTATGAAAAATTGAAGTTTAGGTGTTCGAAATGTAAATACATAGGAATTGTATGTAAATCTTGCCAATTAGACAGCTGAATTTGGGTTGATGTCCTGAGAAATATTGTTCAATAAACAAACCTTGAAGAAAATTCTACATCAAAGGCAATTTTTTAGCGGAAATGCAACCTGCATTCATTTTTGCAAAAGAACTCATCACTATCCATAAAAAACTTAGCAGGTGACAATAAAATCAAATAAAGCAGCACAGTAGAAATTGTAATTCAATTTGATGAAATAACACCAAATAGTAAGCATAAATAAGAAAAGAAATTAAACACTAAACAGGTAAAGTTCAATGCACATCTTAAAGTAGAAATATTTCCCACGCCAACTTAAGATGTAAAGTATGATCCCATCTCAAAATATCATCCAGCTTGAACATAAATACTCATTGACTGGATAAAAATTTTAAAAAAATGATGATTCAATTTCACATAATTTATGCGTGATATATAAATCATGTAAACATTAATATTAATGAAAATTACTGAAAACATCCAAAATAAAGAAAGCGACCAAGTGTATCATTTGTTCAAAATAGATTTTGAACTTCAATTAACTTGTAGAAACATAAAAAAAAATGAACAATCCTTTCCCAACTAATGAGCTTAAGGGGTTGTTTGGTTGCAAATAGGATTTAGTTTAAACGAAAGTTAATAAATTCTGTAAATTCAGATTTAACAAATTTAAATCACGAAAACTATTTGGTATAAAGGTAGGAAAGTTTTAAAAAATCATGAGAAACTGTTTGGTAGGTTTAAAAGAAGATAAATATTAAACAATATAGTCGCAATTAGAGGTAGTCGGAAAAACAACAAAAGGATCGCAACTTACAAAGACAACCAAAACACTTAACTTTCTCATCGGCTTCTACCAGAAAATCATTGAGGAAAGTAAGGTTGTTTGCGTCTTCGCTCGTTCTGAATTTACTAAATCTGCCAATTTACGGTTCGTGAATCAACATCATTTAGGGATTTACGGGAGCTCAAAATTTTCAAATGCAAATTTTGTCGTCTGTCAGGATTTAGCTTAAATCTTTCATAATTCCAAATTACAACCAACTACCAAAAAGCCCCTATAAATCCTCATGAAAATTAAGAGGAATTATAACGTGAAATTTGGTGGGTAGACAATGATTTTCCAAGAAAAACATTAAAATACAAGAGACGCCACTGATAGGGGTTGTTTGGCAACAAGGATTTAACAAAATAAAATTTAGTAAATTTGAAGATCCGGATTCAATAAAAAATGAAAGGATTAAAACCTAAATATAAGTTCAATATAAATTTCCCGTTTAAAAAAAATCAAACCTTCAAAAAACCTGATTCCGAGAGATGTCTAGCACCCAAAAAAGACCCAAAACATCCATTTATGCAATTAGGCAAATGTTTGCAAGAGCTTGCTAAGCCAGTATTATGCCTGACTAGACAAAATATATATAAAAAAGAGCCCTACTGTCACTTTTTAAAAATGAAATACACGTTTTCAGGCATAAGTTTAAAGTACCAAAGTGTTATCTATGTAAATATGAAAGTTTAAGAGTTAGATATGTAAATAATAAGAATTTTACGCCACATATGTAAATTTCCCTAATAATAATTGTAAAAAATCTAATTATTCACAATTAATAGTTCGCTTGATGTGATCAAGACTACAGTTCTTGAAAAAGAATTTCCCTCCTACTTGGGAGCAACTTAAATACACTGAAGCCCAAGCTGATCATACACCTGATTATTTCTTTGTGAGATTACATGATTTTGATAAACGAGCTCAATCATGGAAACTTTTATAAAGTTGATTCAAATCAGCAATACGACTAAGTTTTGGCAAAGTGCCTAATGGAGTCCACCAAGAATAACTAACAAAATGCATAATTTTAAGTGAGATAATATAATATTATAATGTCTTTTTTTGCATTATTGCTGAGTTTATTATAAAGCATATCACACCAAAAATACAATAATTTAATTTTCAAAAAGTGAAATGCACCTTTCATCCATAGGTAAGGTGGTACGTATGTAAAATTGGTTCAAGGGTTAAAAATGTAAATACATCGGAATTGAATGTAAATCTTACAAATTAAAAATTTAAAAACCAAATTTGAGGCTGATGCTTAGGAGCTATGGGTTGATAGATATTATTCCATAAACAAACCTTCAACTGAAGAAAACTCAACGTCAATAGCATCACTAAGCATTTCTACAGAAAGACCAAAAACATGTAACTCAGAAAAACTAATGGTCTAATTAATGATAGAGACTATTAGCTATAAAAGTGAAGGTTTTAAGTATTCTTGGTTTCAAAATAATTCATGGCTTACAAAATGCATGATAATTTTCCTGCAACATATAATTTCTTCAATTTTGGCATTAGGACCAGAAAAAAATACAAGGTTGTAAAACTTATCCAGTTTAATGCAAATGTGATTAAATAAGATCATGCAATCAGCAAAGAAATATATTTAATTAAGTCAAATATGATGGAATCTAAATATTGAACATAGATATACAATCAACAAAAAAGGTATTTAATTATCAAATATGATTGAATCAAAATTTTAAAAATAATCATTCATAAAAAGTTAAGGAAAAGTATAAATGTAAACATGACAATATAAATAATGGTGATAAAAATCAAATCTTGCATCATGACACTTCAATTTCTATTCTGCTAGAGTAAGCAAATGAATTCCAAAATGTTTGGTAACCATAAAAAACATACAGAAAACAATAAAATCAGGTTAAGTAGCACGGCAGGAAAAAGTAATTTAACATTTTGAAGAAATTATACCACCAAATACTTAGCAAAACTAAGAAATAATTGAACACTAAGTAGATAAAGTTAAATGGACATCTTAAAATGGAATCCTTCCCAGGCCAACTTATGATGTAAAGTATTATCCAATCTCAAAATATCAATCCCACTTGAACATAAAAGCTCATTAACCGGAAAAATTAGAAAAAAAATGATGATTCAATTTTCACATAATTTATCCATGACATATACATCATGTAGACATTAAAATTAATGCAAATACTGAAAAGACCCAAAATGAAGAAAGCAACTAAGCGTATTATTAGTTCAAAACAGATTTCAATATTCAAATAACTAATCTAAACATCAAAAAAAGGAAAAATCTTAGCCCAAAAAATAAGCTTAAAGATCACAATGAAATTAAAGATAAATAAATATGTGAAATTTGATGGGTAGACAAAATGATTTTCCAAGAAAATCATCCAAATACAAGAGACGCCACTGATTAATGGGTTGTTTTGCAAAAAGAAGATTTAACCAAAAAAAATTAGTAAGTTTGAAGATCCCGATTCGATAAATCTATAAAATATTAAAAACTAAAAACTAGATCAATATAAATCCTCCATTTCAAAAAACGTATACCAATCATAAAACCTAATTCCAAGGGATGTCTAGCATCCACAAAAGGCCAAAAACGTCCATTTATGCAAACAGGGAGATGTTCGCAAGAGCTCGCTATGCCGATTTTTAGCCGGACTAGATAAAAGATATATATATATATATATATATAGAGAGAGAGAGAGAGAGAGAGAGAGAGAGAGAGAGAGAGAGAGAGAGAGAGAGATTAACAAAGAAGAAAATTATTTGCCATCATCGAACAAGAATAATTTTCCTCGAATGAAGTTAGAGAGCAAGAAATAAACTGAGAGGAATGGTTGGGGAGCCCGCGCGAGCGTCATTGCACGCCTTCTCTTCAGAAGTTATGTGCTCCGCCCGCAGGCACTCTTCATCGCAGGGCATGCCAAGCCATTCGCGTCTTCCTCTTCCCATCGCAAACCGGCTGAGAGAGGCAGGGCGAGAGGCGGCTTCCTTCTGCTCAGATAAGATCAAGTAGTTAGTTTTCGCTAGGGTTTTGCTCAACATATTATAGTATCTCTCGTGGGCTGCCAGAGCGGACCTGTCTATTGCCTAATTTAGGCCCAGCCACTATATACATCATATGTCTAGGAATTAATTGGTCGATTGAATTAGGGAAAAAAGTGCTCCGCACGATATTAGGGTATACCGAGAGTACAAGGGGGTTACATCCACGGTATAAGCCCTTTTAACCTCCCTATAACATCCATGTAACTTACGTGTAACCACTTAATATATGATAACGAAGACGCGAAACTTATTTTAGGGTACAGATAGGTTACAGAAAGTTAGAGGGAAGTTACAGAAAGTTACAGTGAGGTTACAAGGGTTATACCGCGGATGTAACCCCCTTGTACCCTCGGTATAACCCCAATATCGCACGCAGCGTTGGGTACGTCTATCACACGCAATTTTTTTCTCTTAAGGAATTAGGATGGTAGTGTAATTATCTAATAGAGATTTTAAAAAATTCTGTTTTTAATTTGAAATTTACAAATATAATGTAAAACAATAATGAATTTAAAGAACATCGTATTTTATTTTGATTCAACTTAAAATTCGGTCGATTTGATCAATTTTGAATTACATAATTCATGTAAATTGTTAAAAGACAATTTTTGAGGGTGTTTATTAGCCTTTTTTAAACTGAATTTATGTGTCATTTAATGTAAATCCACCAAAACACTTTTTTTGCTTCGTTAAATTTGTCTGTCCTCTTAAATTTGATTTTTTATATGACGTAATGTAAATCCCAAATTTACTAATTCTAATCCATAGATAGATTTAAGGATCGCGTGCTTTGTCTTTCCTTTGCATTGCAGCTAGCTTCCTTCATTCATAGCTCATCATTGCATAGGAGAGGAGAAGAAAAATCNTTTATAGTATCTCTTGTGGGCTGCCAGAGCGGACCTGTCTATTGCCTAATTTAGGCCCACCCACTATATAACTACATATGTGTAGGAATTAATTGGTCGATTGAATTAGGGAAAAAAGCGCTGCGGTACAAGGGGGTTACATTCACGGTATAAGCCCTTGTAACTTCTCTGTAACATCTCTGTAACTTACGTGTAACCTCTTAATATATGATAACGGAGACGCGAAACTTATTTTAGGGTACAGATAGGTTACAGAAAGTTACAGGGAGGTTATAAGGGGTTATACCGCGGATGTAACCCCCTTCTACCCTCGGTATAACCCCAATATCGCACGCAGTGCTGGGTACGTCTATCGCACGCAATTTTTTTCCCTTAAGGAATTAGGATGATAGTGTAATTATCTAATAGAGATTTTAAAAAATTCTGTTTTTAATTTGAAATTTACAAATATAATTTTAAACAATAATGAATTTAAAGGACATCGTATTTTATTTTGATTCAACTTAAAATTTGGTCGATTTGATCAATTTTGAATTATATAATTCATGTAAATTGTTAAAAGACAATTTTCGAGGGTGTTTATTAGCCTATTTTAAATTGAATTTATGTGTCATTTAATGTAAATCCACCAAAACACTTTTTTTGCTTCGTTAAATTTGTTTGTCCTCTTAAATTTGATTTTTTATATTACGTAATGTAAATCCCAAATTTACTAAATTTAATCCATAGATAGATTTAAGGATCGCGTGCTTTCTCTTTCCTTTGCATTGCAGCTAGCTTCCTTCATTCATAGCTCATCATTGCATAGGAGAGGAGAAGAAAAATCGAAGCATACGCTTGCCTCGCCGCTCACCACACGTCACACTCACCTCAGTCGTCGTCACATGCCAAAACCTCGCCTACATCACTCATGCTCTCTCGGTACATTTCTACTTTCTAATCTTTGCCCAAAACCCTCATAAATGTCCCTCCCCATCTCCCAAATTCGCCTAAAACCATCGTCTTCTTGAAGGAAAACTCGTGATGTATTCACGATTATAGCTTAGCTGAAAGAGCAACAACGTGACTGCGATGGATAAAGCCGCTGAAACAACCATTATTATCATCCATAAAAAAATAAAAATAAAATAAATAAATAAATAAAAACATCTGACTTTTACACAAGCCTTTAGGACCTTATCTGCTAGCCTCTCTAGCCTACACAAAGCCACTGAAGTTAGACATAATATTAGTAATCAAAATAGGCAATATTTTCAAACTTCACATACATATGATCTGGTCATTATTTCGGGTCGGTCGATTTGAAAAATATATTTAATATAATATAGATATGTAATTCTGAAAAGTAATGTTTTGATTTTTGAAAAATATGGGACCGAACAGATCAAATATATCTAATAGTTTAAATAACCTGACACGATATCACAAGCAATACACTATCCCGAAGTATAGACATACTATTTGATGATAGACTCAATTAAATAAACTAAATAGTTTATGACATCTGTTTGGATATGGAATACCTACAAGTTTCCCTGTCTAATATAAAGATTAGATATGATTTATTTTATCTGGATTCTTAGTTCCATGTAGAGGCAAGCCCCTATAGTTAATTATATCTCAAATGACTGAAGTCATTTAAGAAAACTCTTGATTAAGATCAGTGGTTTTTTCTTCAAAATTTCAAAGTTTAAGATTTCAAGACTGGAAATAGGAAGGCCATAAGGGGATGGCTCAAGTTGGAACAGTTATTTTGGACTCCAAAGGAATGAAAGGTAGTGGATGTCATGGATCCGAGGAAAACTCCGGTAACTTCCCAAACTATCCTATTGTTTGGTTTTATGTTTTAGAAATGATGTCATTTAATGTTTGCTCTTACAAATTATTTAATTTAGGACTTACACTTACACCATATCTGATAGTACAAATATCCTAGGAAGATAGAAGGGTTTACGTCATACCAAAAGACAACATTGAAGTCCTTAAAGAGTTAGTGCTTATATTCCATGACACGGTCGTACAAAAGCCTAAAAATAGAGTGAGGATTTACATCATGCCAAATGAACTACCTCAAAATCCTATGACTTATTATTTAATTACAAGGAATAGTTTAGTTGAAGTAGATCATGTTTTTGTCTAGTTTCATCGACAGAATTCCTTTATCGTTCACTTGCATCCTCATCGCGCGCCAATAAAGTTTTCCATGAGCTCCATATCGTTGCAATTATGAGTTTAATTTTTTTGTGAATATACAATTTTTTGAGTCATGCCCTTTCGCAGAGTACCACCTAACCGGTATCTACTGCTCTTTACTATAGAGGGTTGCACAGATCTCAAAAGTAAAAGAACAATAAAAGCAGTAAAAGGAACGCAATAAAGTGTGATAAAATGCAGTAAATTTAAAATAAACTTGCATACATGGGCCTCTGCTACTGTTGTAAGAAGTGTTAGAACTATAAACACGAAATAGCAACATGCACAGAATTAAACAATCCATAAGAAAATTCAATGCGAGGAAATCAAAGCAAATCGTAAGAAAGCTCGGACGAGTAAAACAAGGCATGATGTCGCATATAAAAGATCGGGACTGAGTGTAAGAATTTGGTAACGGGGGAGGCCTCAGAGCTGGGTTGTGTGTTTTATAATCCAACCTTATTTAGAAACCACCAACCTAACAATCTAAGGAGGAAAACTCCTAGCCTTAATCAAATTGATTAACATGTGGACTGTTGTAGGATCACATCTAAAATCCTTTGATGTTGTCATGCATGTAGAGCTTAATTAGCAGTTAAAAGTAGTAGTTTGTTACACCAAAATAATTTGTTATTTTAAGTATACATTTTATGCTTATTTTTTGTGATATTGCACTTTAAAGAAGAGTATTTTTATGTCTTTATTGCAAGTATATCAATTTTAGGCATTTGGAGCGAAAGTAACAAAAAGGAAGAAATTTTGAGCCAAAACAACAAATTTTGAGATTCTGGCTCCTGAAGCGGCAAAACTGACACTTGAAGCGCCATTTTATAGAGAGTTGGCACCTGAAGTGCCATATTTCGCGCCTGAAGCGCCATATTCCTGAAGCGTCAAAACCAGGAACAGCGCGGTCTTAAGCAAGTTGGCACCGACTTTTTACAGATTAAAGATGTTCAAGACAAATTTTGCGCAACTTTCAACTGGGAGACTTGTTCTAAATGTCCCAGGAGTGATTCAATATATCTAGACACTTTGGAAGATTCTTTTATGAAGAGATATGTCTCTTGGGTCAATAGACATGACTTTTGAATTCAAAAGACTTGACTTTTTGATAGATTTTATGAGGGAATTTTGAATTCATTTTGGAGGGAGATTGCCTCTAATAGAAGAGAGGGAAGTCTAGGGCATGCGTGTGCAGAGAAAAAGGAGGGGGCCGAAGAGAAAAAGAAGAAAGAAAGTGAGAAAGAGAGACAAAGTCAAGGGCTTGGTGATTTTTTTCAAGGAAAGTAAGAGGACAGGGAAGGTGAGAGATTTTATCTTCATTACACTTCTAAAAGAGAATTGAGAGCCCTTGTAAAGAAGGAAAGTGCTTGAAGAGAACTTCTAGGGATTGCTTAAGAAGAATTGTGAGAAAAGTTTTGTTCTTTGATTTCTTTGTTTTGTAAACTTATTTTTATATATGAAATCTGTGTTTTATCGTATCCTTCTCATGAATTCTGAGTATTCATCTTTATCCTTCTCCCTACTTTGAGATATAGTTTTGTGAAGAAATGATTTTGTTTTATACGATTTTAAATATCAAAAGCTTGTGATGATTTAAACTCTGATCTTCATTTACTTTTTGATCTAGCCAATTGAAATGTTAAAATGTGTTGAGAAACATATATTCCGAAAGAGCTATGATTTTTACAACATAGTGAAAATCACATTTAATTTCATGGGAAAGGATATCATCAATGAAGTTTAGTGCAAATAAATATGGAAATATACTTTGTTAGATGCAAAATTAGAGATTTTAAGGT
>JXCR01116690.1:34421-50266 GCA_002079205.1 Phalaenopsis hybrid cultivar
ATAATAATAATAATAATAATAATAATAATAATAATAATAATAATAATAATAATAATAATAATAATAATAATAATAATAATAATAATAATAATAACAACAACAATAATAATAGTAATAATAATAATAATATATTATTATTATTATTATTGTTATTATTATTATTATTATTATTATTATTATTATTATATAATAAAAAAAATATCCTATCTTTAAACCCAGGTTTGATCTGCTCCCTCTCTCCTTTATCCTTATCGCCTATAGCTTCTCGAGCCACCCCCTTGACCTGCTCTCGGGAAAATCTCCCGAGGCTTTCCCTCCCTTCTCATCGTCAGTCTCATTGGGAGCCTCATTGGTTGCCCTCCCTCCGACCGGTGTCACCCTCTGCCTCCTCGGACAACCTCTCTTCTGTCGTCTCCTCCTCCCAGTGTCACCACTTCCCTTCTCAAAAATTGGTCCCAAAACTCGACATTTTTTCCCGGATTTGTTGGCGATCGATCCTTGTCACCGCCCTCCTCCTTGTCGGCATCATTCTCCGTGTCCTCTTCCTCGCCGGAGCACCTCCAACCGTTGACCTAACCTGCTACCACCTTCTCTCTTTTTCTCTCTGCCAACGAAACTTGTGACAATATTTTCTCGCTGGCGGCAGCCTGCCGACCTCCTCCAATTACGACATCCAGTTCTCAATGGCCCCAACCCTCTCTTACACAGAGCCTCGAGCTATTGCAATCCTAGCTGCTTGGGTACCCTTCAATTACAACATCCAGTTCTCTCTAGTTATGGGTTGTCTACGTAGATAATTATTTTGCGGATATTGGTTTAAGATGCCTCGACTCGATCTTTTTTGGGCAGACAATCTTGACCTATACTTGTGAGGTTTATCGTACGTAGGCTCTCCACGTTTTACTTTTTCTTTTATTTGTCTCTTTATCGTATGTACCTTCTTATTTGGTTTCTCTCCTCTTCGAATCAATAATATGATTTGGGAGGGAGGTTTATTTGAATGGGAGAAGTGTACGACAATCAACAAGCTGGTGACTCTTTTTAAAATCAAAGAGAAAAAAATGAACGAAAACAAAATGGTGACTCCGCTGGGGATGAGTCTCTCTCTCCATACTTGAAGTTTCACTTCTTGGGTTATATCCTCTCTCTGTACTAGGAGTTTCGCTCATATTATCATGACCTAGTTATCTTCCTTCGAGTCACAGTTGAGCCTTTTGTGAGACCTTATTTTTCAATCCATGTGTCAGCTGCTAGAGGTAGCAACTCGATGCATTATGTCTCTATCTCACCCTCGACAGTTCGGTTGTTGCATTATCGCAAGCATCGATGTTGTTGTACTTTTTGATTAGTTTCAAAACCTCTCCTTATTTTTTATCTTTGTCCATTTTTGCCCCGCCACACAAAAGGCAGAAAGGTTTTCACGATCGCTATCACCGGGGGAACCCTTTCCCTTCTCACTGAGTGTTTTATGTGCTCCTGAAGGTGTCATACATTTTAGTTCCTTTAATTACTTCTTTGGGACTACCTTACGTAATCCTATGCCTTTTAAGGCATTTGTTTTGTGTCCTCCCCCTTAAAATGGGAGATGTGCATATTGAGTTCTTCCTACGCCCTTTAAGGCATTTGTTCTGTGCCCTTCCCCTTAAAAGGGGAGATGTGCATATTGAGTTTTTCATATGCCTTCTTAGGCATTTTTCTCTGTGCCCTCTCCCTTGAAGGGGAATCGTGCATATTGAGTTGTTCTTATGACCTCTGAGGTATTTTCTATGTACCCTCCCCCTTAAAAGGGGAGTCGTGCATATCAAGTTGTTTTGCTACAGCGGCTCATTTCGTGCCCGCTTCTTTTACAAAAAAAGGTTGATGCTCGATAGCGACACGCTACAGCATCCAACGGTATTTTCCAGACCCGTCCCTTCGTGTTCTCATGGATCTCCCTACCATAGGTGAGCGAGTCTTTAACTACCAGTAGGTCTATCACTACTGTCACCACTGTGACTTCTATCTCGGCTCTCTCTGTTCCGATTTCCCCTTAAGATCCACCTACCCTTTGATTAGGAAGGAAGGCCAGGAGGGCTAAGATTAGATTTCTGCAAATTTAGCGACATGTACTGCTTCAGGTTTCTGTACCTGTCTCGATTCCAATTTAGTAGGTGCCTTTGGCTCCCAAATTGTGAATTGTTTTGCTACTGTCCCCAGTTGTGCGGACTAAGTCCCTGTTGGACGTTTGCTTCATGCCTTCCTTTGACAAGGAGTTGTGCATGTAGCACTCTTTTTGTTGTAGCAGCTCGTGTCAGTGCTACTTTTCCCTGGAGGAAGAGGCTGGTACCAAATGGCGATGGGCTACAACGCTCTTTCTCATTTCCTAGCCTCTCTTGTAGTCCTTTCGTGTTTTGAGGATTCCATCTCGCGGATGTTGCACTATCTAAGTGAGCTAGAGTTACCTTTTATGGTATTGTCGTTTGGCAGTGTGGTATGTCCCCACTACGACTTGTTTCGGTTCCGGCTCGAGATGACGCTTAAAATCCCGTAGGTTAAGAATCACCTTCTTCGTCCTCTAGCAGTGTGGACCATGTCCTCGCCATGACTCCTTTCGTTTTAGGCACGGGATGATGCTTGAATCTCGTCTGCTGAGAATCATTTCTCTCCTCTATCTATCTACGCTGACTATGTTCCATCCAGGATTGTTTGAAGGTCCTTACTCTTTGGGTTGCAAGCCATTCTTACCTTGCAGTTCATGTTGCTGCTGATACCACGAGTTCTCTAACCAAGAAGATTGTAGGAGCAGCTTCCTCTTTAAGAGAAAATGTTTCCACTGATTTGACGACCATCCCAGCCTCAGTCGTTTTAGGTTTCTCTGAGGTCTCGCCTATCCCCACATTGGGCAAGGGCATCTAGAGAAATAGGAGCAGATCACTACAATTATTACAGCTAACTTAGTCACATGTCTCTTTACCTGTTTTGGTTCCAGCTGATGGGACATTTTGCGCTCCCTTGGTTGAGAATCGCTCTAATATATTGTTCGGTCATGTGGATTATACCCCGATCATGATAGTTGTGAGGGCTCTCCCTCCTTAGGATGCAGATTGGTTTAAACATGCGGTCCATATTGTTGACTCTACTACAGATTTCCTTGTCGAGAAGATTATTTAAGCAGCTTTCCTCTACGTGAGATGGGTCCTCTTCCTTGAAAGAAGTTCCGTACTCGGATCCTTCAAATTTCCAAGCAAACTTCTTTATTTCTCTTATCCTATAGGCCCTCATAGTAGAAGACCGAGATTCATCTGTCGATCCGTTATGAGGTCGGTATATTCACTTTACATCATACATGCTATGAGACCCACCGAGGTGTTAGCATGGGACCCTTGGTGTGGTGCATAAAGCCAGTGTATCGGATGTTGTGACAGGTACATTATGATCCTGTTGGAGTGGCTTTTTCCAGCATTTGATGCGCCCGCCCTTTCCATGAGCTAAGGAAAATTTTGTTTCTTCCTTTTCATCGATAAAGATTAATTTGTCATATGTTGATAAGGGGAGGTCTGGGGCGCACCCCTGTCAATTCTCACCTTATTTAAGGATAGAGGTTGATCGCTCTACTTCGGTGAATACCTAGTACGATAGGCAAATTCTTGCCACCACGTCTCTTAATATCCTGACGTTGCATGTGGAGCGACTTTCTACATTTGTTGGTGAGGGTTTTACTTGCCTTTGCTTTGAAGAGTGTTATATTCTACCTTTTTCACCTATTAATCGAGGCTATTATGGATGTTTTATACTCCAATTTGGGGACACCCCCAAAGACTCTTTGTTGACAACATGTTGTATCAACTAGATAACTTTTTTAGCATAGATTGGTCCATGTTCTAACCAGGATACACATCTCCTAGGCTGTTTGAGAGTGCCTCATTTGATTTGAGCTAGTTTGCCTTTTGGCAAAGCTCTTAATGAGAGCATTTCATTGTTAAGACCATTCTACATGTCTAAGCATTTGATTTATTTAGTTACTCTGGATCTAACTAGAATTTGGTGTCTCACATATCCAGAACCTTTTTGACTTTTTAGTCTGTTNCACCCCTACTTCTAAAACACCAGTTTTTGAACAGCAGATTCTCAACATCAGCATTTGAACTGAGATTTTGTACAGTCACAGCCTAAATAAACGTACCCTCAATGGAGTAGGAGTTTATCATAAATAATGAGATGCAGTCACTAAAGTCAAATTAGACATAAAATTTAGCAGAGCTGCCAAATGGCAAAAAGATATTACACTACAAGTCGATCTACAAGCTAAAAATGGTAATAGGATCTATATGTCAAGGCTTGTTGTGAAGGAAGTTCAGTAAAAGGAAGTGGACTGCTCAGATATATTTTCTGCAGTAATGAAGATGACAACTATAAATTTTGTTTTGATCTTAGTAGCAGAGAAAAATTTATATCTAGAGTAAATGAATGCGAATATAGCTTTCTTGCATGGTGACTTAAAAAATTAATTATATATGGTGCAACCAGAGGATACAAAATTCCAGAAAAAGAAAGTATGGTCTGTAGATTAAAGAAAATTTTAATGATTAGAAGCAGACCGAGAAACAATGGCACATGAGGTTTGACAAGTTTATATCAAATAATGGGTACATAAAGTGCCAAATAGATCACTGTTACTACATCAAAAATTTTGGTAATTATGATATCCTACTTCTATTGTATGTGGATAATATGTCGACTGCAGCAGCATATATGACGAAAATTATGGACTTGAATAAGCAATTATCAAGAGAGTTTGAGATGAAGGATTCATGTCAAACAAGAAGATCATCGGTTTGAGAATCAGTAAAGATAGGAGTCCAGGTAGAGTGAAGATTTCTCAGGCATACTATGTTAAGAATGTTCTGCATAAGTTCAGCATGAGTGAGGAAAAACCAATTTGAATTCTCTTAAGTAGTCACTTCAAGCTATATAAAGAACTATCCCCGAAATCTGAAGCAGAGCAAGCATAGGATGAAAAGAGCCTCATACTTTAGCAGTCGAAAGTTTGGTATACATGATGAAATGTATCAGACCAGATATTACATATGTAGTGGGAGTGGTCAAAATATACATGGGTAATCCAAGGAAACAACACTTGGAGGCAATGAAGTAGATCCTCAGATACTTGAAAGGAACAGTTGATGAGGCACTTTATTTTGGAGGTGCGAAAATTAATTTATAGGGATATGTAGATTCAGATATGGCTGTAGATATTGATGGCAGAAGTAAAAAAGAGTATGTATTCACTTTGGAGAACACAGCGGTGAGTTGGGTCTCTAGACTACAGAAAATTATTGCAATTTCAACTATAGATATTAAGTACATTGTTACCTTTGAGACTAGCAAGGAAATGATTTGATTACATAGTTTTATGACAGAATTGGGCACAAGGCAAAGGATTAAAAAGGTTCATAGTTATAGTATGACTGTCATTCATCTAGCTAAGGATGTCACTTTTTATACCATGAAGAAGTACACTTAGTTGATGTATCACTTTATCCATTCTTTTCTAGAAGATAGTCAGTTCTCTTTGGAGAACATACATGCAAGTTGGAATCCTACAGATATGTTGATTAAATTAGCTATAACTGAGAAACTAGAACTATGTTTGGCTTCAGTTGGAGTTCATGAAGGTTAAGACCAAAGAGTGAGGCACACTACCATACAAAACTATGAAGATGGTGCACATTTGGAGAGGTGGTTGCAAATTAGTCTCTAAATAGAACATTGTTATGCGTGGAGCCTAATTGGCAAGAAGTAGTGCATATGAACAACATAGCGGGCAATCCAACGTCCCTACGTCTGCAAGCGGATAGCCCAATGGCAAAACAAGCGCCCTAGTGTCAGTGAGTCGCCTAATTTTGACAAACTATCAGCATCATCCCTACGCAGCGGTTTCTTCTAGAAAACTAGCCTTGCCCATATCACCAAGAGAAGCGTGTATGGGTGGTAGAAATCACAAATTTAAATCTTCATCCCACCACACTAAAAAAAGAAAGCATAGGTCTTCTAACTTGCATGAAAGCAAAGACAAGCAAACATGCTTTTCTCACCGGTCTAAAAAAAGTGAGTATCAGTACTTATTTGGCGGTCAGACGCTATTGCCCCTACTGCATTAAAAAAACAAGTTTGAGGATTCACTTACACAAAAGACACAAAGATGAAGATTTTCTCCGCCAAGCTATGAAAAATGCATATCAATACTTACGTGGATGATTCCTCTATGTTTCTTTTTATACGACTCTTTTGTAAATCACATCTTACGGTTTGTTATTATCTTGTTTCTCTTATTCCTCTCAAATGTCATCAAATATAAATGAGAATTTTTTGACACTGCCTCATGCTCAAGTGTCCATTGAAGCGAAATTATGGCAGATGCCGAGGTGACTCGGGGTCAGATGATTTGCTTCTTGCTGATAATTAATTATTTTTGAAGTACATGTCATTTCGATCATGGAGGATTCTTTCTTGGACCCATTTCATGAACAAGAGTTATTTGGATTCTTTCTGTGGTTGATAAAACATTTTGACTTGATTCACATGATGCTGCATTTTTATATTCGTCGTATCTGCTCAATTCATACTATAGAATAAAAACAAAGGTCAAAAGACTCAAAGCTTCCAATTGCCCTACGTGAGTTCACCAAATAGAGAATTAGCCCAATTAATTCTTGGTTAGGCTAATTAAACCAGATTTGCCCAAATTAGCCCAATTTGACCCATTTTGAACCGACATAGTCTTAAATAGGTTAAACCCATGAAAAACTTCAAATTGCTTTAACCCATTGCTCATACACTTTGCTTAGGACCTTAGGGACAAAACTTAACTTGGAATCGCCCATTTGAATCCAATTAGGTTTAAATGGGATTATACCCATGTTTAGACCATTTAAAGCCATCCAAGCACTTTTATAAGCTGGTCAACACTTTAAGAAAACATTTTGTTTATGAAATTATCTTTTTAAAAAGGAAGGCTAAGGAAAAAAAGGATGATAAATAAGTTAACAAAAAGTGAATTTTAATTTGAAAAAAAATAGATAGATTTAAACTTCATTTTGGTAGCTTTAATATTGCATATACTAATGCATCATAAAATTATAAAATTAATAAAACAAAATTAGTATATTAATTTTTTTCAAAAATAATCTAATCGTGTTGCGATTGAGTATTCATAAAATGCTTTAATTGTTTGTTTGAAGTCCTTTTAAGGAAAGAATTGGATTTATAAGGGCATAATAAGTCTATTAAATATTAAAATAAAAAAGAAAAATCTTGAACTTCTATAATTTTTAGTTAAACACAATGTGAATAGTTATAATATTGCGTTAAATAATGCTCCAAAAATTGAAAATTAATAGCTCATAGCGGCTCAAAAGGTGTTTCTAGATTTGCATTCAATGTAATAATATGTTTCATTATTGAAGAGTTTGTATATGATTTTTTTCTCAAATTGAGTTGATGAATCATGTGATAAATCTACAAAAATATAAATGACTATTGTGATATGCTATGTGAATTAAAAAAAGTCAAGCTGCAGTTATTTTTATTGCCCATGTTCCTGATATATCAACCAGACCTTTTACAATAATAACTGAGCAATTCTTATCAACCTATAGTTTGAGTGTTTCAAAACTGTATAAGCAATAATATTATAAAATTAGTAATATAAGAGAAAAATATAAAGGGCTGAAGACATTATTTTTAAATAAAAATAAATCTTTTTATTATATTCAATGTTTTTCATATTAATTTCAATTGGCTTTGATATAGGTTACTAAAAATCACTTTCAATTTGCTTGTTATTTAATATAATCTCAAATTTAATGAATCTTATTAGTGTTTCATGCTAATGTTGCAATCAAATAAAAAAAACAAAATAAAATAAGATATTAAAATGGTAAAATTTGATAAGCTTATCATAAGATAGATTTAAACCACGAGATTACTCTTAGACGGTAGAGAATAAATGATGGAGTTCATATTTTGAGTCCCTTCTAAAACTGACCATTTCGCAGTAATCAATAAACAAAAAATTATTATGGAGGATGGCATCAACTCTAAATAAGGAAAAATGACACCAACTCTAAACAAAGAAAAATGATATGCATATTATAAGAATAAATCCAACCATTTAAGTTCTTCTTTAATTTGTACTTGATAAAAGATATTTTTGGAATCACTTTTAAACCATCACAAGCATTAAGGATCAAGATATGGTGAATGTTATATCTTTAGTTTAAATTTAAAAACTATGATTACAATATATGAGAGATACCAAATGAAAAGATTTTATTAACAGAATCACAAAATCCTAGGAAGCCACTCTATGACTGCCACTAAAAAAGCCAACAATTTCTCCAAGTCTGATAGCTGACAACCAACCCAACTCCAAGTTCTTAGTTAGGCTACATGCCTCTTGTATATCTTTTACACTTTCTCATGTATGGCGCATACTATAGCCATTTATGTAGCACAAAAACCTAAATCCATGCCAATAAAAAATGGATCTTAAAGAGAGCCAACATTTAGGCAATCCAACCTCCAAATTTACTATATTGCTAGTCATTGAGTTAATAGTTGTTTTTTTTTTTCTTTTTTCTCTCAACTTTTCCCTCTGGTCTTCTCGTAATCAGCTTCACTATTCATTTGAGTTAATAAAATTCTAGCATAACCCACGGACAAGGATCCAATAACTATACATCTTTTTTAGAGATAACTCCGCTTTACTTTCTTGGATCAATTACTTAACTATATTATTCATATACTTTACCAAACTTTCTCTTCTTTAAGGCTTTCATTTAGAAATTTCAAGTAATATTTTAATCTTATCTTGATGTCTTCATTTTTAACATGTTCATATTATCTTCATTTTTAATGAATCTAATTTGATCAATATTCTTAAATCTCTTATTTTTTATCTTAGTTAATATGTGTATCCCATTTTATCCTTTCATAACACCAAGCCTATTATTTAAATTATCAGAGGTTATAGCTTTTACATTACTCACTCCCTATTTAAAGGATTTCCATCTTCTTATAATCAATGAAAGTTTCAGTAACATTAAAATTTTTACATTTTAAAAATTCATTCATTTTACTTTAACAGCTCTTTGTGACTTCACAGCCTATCATTGTATATGATCGCCTTTTAGAGTCTTCAAAAACCTTTACAGTAATCTTCTAGACTTAGCCATCTTATTCCATATCAAGTTTGGCTCGACTAAAAATTTTAATTCATCTCTCTGTATAAGAAATGTTAAAAGATTAATAATTTCTAAAATTTCAAATTTCACCACTTATACTCTTAATTAGTGCTTTCAAATTGTTAAGCAAAACACGATATAGAATGGATCATGTTTCATCAATATAATATGTGCCCAAGGAAAGTGCACTTTGACTAACTAAAGTGCTCATATATACATACACATATGTTGTGTGATAAAACTTTCTTCTAGAATCACCTTATAGTTTTTACTAAATATTTTATGATTTAGTGACTCTAATTTTGTAAGTAATAAAGCGCTCTTGTCATTTCTTATGTATGTCTTCCCATTAAAAGAATATGAGCAACTGTGGAATCAAGCACATATTCTAATATTGCATTTGTATCTCCTTTTCTATAACTACCATGAATACTCTCATATCCATCATACTAGAACCTATATATTCATTAAAATCACCTCCAATAAAATTTGTTTCATCAGCAAGCATATAATGTAGCAATTAATCCATTTTTCCCAAATTTATTTTTTTGTACTATTTTCCAATCTAGCTTGGTGATCATAAACATTGACCACATTACATAATTTCATCATCAATAGTTAGTTTAATTGCAATCACCTGATCACTGAACTTATTAATCTCAACAAATATATCCTTCAACTCTCTATACAATACTAGCATAATCTCATCCATATTGTCAACCTTTCATAATTTATTAAATTTCTTAATATATTTAAAATTTTCTACTTCAAATATAGCTTGACAAATTAGCTTGTGTTGGGTCAGCCAGGAATTAGATATCACCAGCAGCAGCAGCCATTGGGTATACTAGTAACCATGACACCTAGGTCTGATTCTGGCTCTTCACTGACCTTCTTTCTCTGCATCCCAACTCAATCCCTAAAAGGGGGGCATTTTTTTTTATTTTTTTTATTTTTTTAATTTTTCGTTTATCTAGAGTGAGCACTCTAACTTAGCCACTTGGAATTTTTCACTCTGTTTCAAACCAATGTGCTGCTTACTCGGACACAAATGGCTGCAGGTTTCCATTACTTATACAGAATGCCACATAGCCATAAATTGAGAGCTCTCCATCATTTTTGCTAAACAACCAAGTTGATCACGGAAAACTAACTAAAACATCAATAAGCACAACTAAAAACAACTAGACACCCCCCTCCATTAATTTCCCTTCATTGCTATCAAACCAAGGGAACGCGAGCGAGTCTCCAAAAGCCATACAGAAGAAGGCATTCGAGATTATTCACAGAAAACCGTCCAAAAGAAACACCACAGCACCAAGAAGATTTGAAGATGTAAGAGACCAAGAGTATTATCCAAGTCGGCAGTTCACTCACCTTGTCGATGTCGACATCTGCGTTCCCATGACCAAGCATATCTGCCATTCGGTGTTTGAGCTTCTCCGGAGCTCCGCCAGCAACGATTGCCTAGAGCTCCCTGTCGTCATAGATGGCAGATCTTCCTTCGACTATCATCAATCTCTCAGAGCATTAAAAAACCCAATCCGCAATCCATAAATCAGAAGAATCGAAAATGCGGGGGAGGGAAATCTTGATGAGGCGTGGCAGGTTTAAGTAGGCCAAGCAGAGCTCAAAACTCAGACCGAAAATCGCAAGAATAAGAATGTATAAATAGATAGACAGATAGCGATTGTTGTTATTAAATAATAACTGAAACGGGTTCTCTGTCCAAATTGGTTTACCGAACACATTCATTTAAACTCTGCCCCGGATAAGGCCTTGATATAGGAGAAATTTTTAAACCCGCCATTATTAGGACAAAAATAATAAAAAATTAAGCTACTAAGTCATGCATACATGGCTATTTTTATAATAATAGATGACCATTTGGGTCAATTTGAACAAATGAGAGAAATAAAAAATTTAGGTTTTTTTTTTTTCTTTGTAAGTTTTCAAAATTTAGGGGAAAAATTTTTTATTACCTCAAAAAATTAGTTATTTCTCTCATTTGTTCTGTCGACCCAAATAGTCCCCTATTATTTAAAGGAAATCTTATGAGTTAGCCAAGAAAGTTGAATGCCCAAAACTTGAATATCTTGTATCTTAATTTAGGTTTTATATACGGTTAATCTATATAATTTTAATAAAATATTCAATATAATATGCACACGTGCATTTTTATTTAATAAGAGATTGTAAAGATGTACCTTTCTACAAAATCAAGGAATGTGCGATTATAAGGCTTGTAGTATGATGAGCGCCTCTTATAATGATAAGATGATTGAAAGTTGTAGAGTTTGTAGATTAATGATAAAGAATAAGATATGATAACTTCAATATATGATGGATTAAGACAAATGGGGAATAATAAATATCAACATTAGTTAACAATGAGAAATAACAAATGGGCAAAGTTGGACTTCAACATTGATCAATCATAATAAATAATGTGTATGTGATTATAGTTATCTAAGTACTTTGATCGAGGTGTTCTTGATACCTTCAATTTATCTCGTGACAGTGTTTCGTTTAGACATTTAGACATTAGGTTTAGTAAAAAAATTTTAATGATTTCAAAAAATTTTGCCCAAAATATTTAAATATTTTCAAATCTGAAAACATATGACAGGTTTCATATATGACCAGAATTTATTTTTATGGGTAATATAGCAATATGACAAATGACAATAAATCTTATAGAGAGTCGTTGTTAATGTTAGAAACGATACATGAATCAACATCTCATGTTACTATTCTCTTTTATTAATCATTAAATTGAAAAATAAATAAAATGCTAATCCATAATTTAATAATACCTAAGAAATACGTGAATACAGGGGATATTTAAGTAATTTTTTTTCTTTTGAAAAACTACGTTTCATAATATACACAAAAAAAAAAATTTATTCAAACAGGCATAATTTTAATAAATGTAACTTCATATCACAATTTATTTTAACTTTGTTTTAAAAAGAGCTTCTATAAAAATAGAAGCACTCAAATGAAGCCTAAGTTGTAATAATAATACATGTATGGGCGGTGCCGACAAACTTCAAGGATAGTTTGATCACGAAACATTCGTCACTATTTGTTGATTCAAAGAAATTTATAACTTAAAATAAACAAAAACATCATACCCACCCCCAACGCCAACCCCATCAACCTCAAACGTCACTCCCACAATATGTTTTTTCTAGTATATAATAAATTTATGCAGTCGATTCTCAATATGAAGAATACTATATTTTATAATATCTACAAAGAAGACTAAAACTTAAACTCCATTATTAAATGGAAAAGACTCAGTTTAACTATTCTAATTGTAAATTTATATTACCTCATAGCTTGGCATTATGGAACATATATTTAGCTTGCTCACTTTTTAAAGCTTCTTAAGGCTGGGACATGGAAATGTCTTCCCCATGTCCCCCATATATATATAGAAAGCTCTGAGTTCTCTTGCCATAACAAGAATCTTTGTTTTTTTGATATACAAGTGAGTTTAATCGCAAAGACTAGAACCTCTTTGTTAAATGTATAAGCTCTTGACCAATAGGCTAAGAAGATTTGCCTTTCTACATTTGATAAGTTTTAGAGGTTATTTTCAATAGAGTCCAAGAATAAAATCATGCTTTGTTGAAGATGAAATATCCCTAATAATCATGTCAATAGAGTATGCTAAGACTTGGCAGTTATTTTCAACTAGGGGTTTCTTCTTCTTTTCCTTATTATGTAGTTGTTGACTCCCTTAGACGCATTTTTGGCGTGCAAGTTGATCGAGTGAGAAAATAAATTAAATTTTTATTAAACGGCGTCGCAGCGCTAGACCAGACCAAATCATTGAGGAAGGAAACGAACAACATATCTTCAAAGTGTCCTTCAGCGTTGCAGTGATAGACCTTAGGCGTCGCAGCACAACAACCCAACCAGACAATTTCTTGTGACAATTATATGGTTAAGAACATAATTCATATGGTTAAGAAGTGGGAGACCACATGTTGAAAAGAGGAAAATAGTATTAAGAGGTGTGTTTTGACTTTATAATGGGATTTTGTTCTCGTAGTGAATGTGCGAGTGAGTTTGGAGAGTGCAAGGAGTGGAGTTTGGAGCAAGAGGAGACTTTGGAAGAGTGAAACAAAGGGCACTCATTTCAATTTCTTTCTTATATTAATTTTTTTTTTACTCTTATGACTTTTAATGAAAATTCTCATTACATTTTTTTGCAATAATGAAAGGCTAATTTTTNATGAATGTGCGAGTGAGTTTGGAGAGTGCAAGGAGTGGAGTTTGGAGCAAGAGGAAACTTTGGAAGAGTGAAACAATGGGCACTCATTTCAATTTCTTTCTTATATTAATTTTTTTTACTCTTATGACTTTTAATGAAAATTCTCATTACATTTTTTTGCAATAATGAAAGGCTAATTTTTTTTATGCTTTTGATTTGTAGATTTAAATTGGAGTGAAGCACAAAGTTTTTGGCTTTAATTGAAGTGCACTTGCTCATTTTTTTTTAACTTCATTTAGTACATGTAGTGACCATGCATGTGTTTAAGATTTTATGCAATTTTGAGATTTGGATAGAGTTGAAATGAAACACAGGAATTTAATGACTAAATTTTTTTGTAGAATAAATATAAATCAACGGAATTTTAAAAATCAATATTGAAATATGGTTTAAATCATTTCCAAACAGAACACACTTATGGTAAACAAATCTTAAGGAATTAGAATTTCTAGTTGTCAATAAAGACTAAAAATAAATTTTTCTCTCTATTGGTGGTGAATTTTACATAAGTTTTCATAAAGGTACTACAAATCCAAAGTCATTCTACTAATTATAAAACTTTATTTTGCAAATTAACCCCAAAAATTTTATAAACTTTGTTAATTGAATACAAATTTATGGGGTTTAACATTGGTAATTAGCTATCTTACAATATTTTTATCTAAATTCTCATGGGAATGATATCTACTTTAAGATATGTATTACTTGAACAACACTTATACTTGTATATTATGTGCTTTAACTGATCATGTTTTTGGTGTTATTATCGTGGCTCTATCAAAGAATTTAAGCGGGAGAAGTTAACATTAATCAAATTGTCCTATTTTTAATTGATTTCTGTTGTGATTTCTTTTGTATTTGGTATATTTATGTAGTTATTTTGTTAAATCTTGGTATTACGTTGTCTATGATTTCCATCTGAATCAATTTTTTGTACTATAGTCAAATTTTTATAATGTATAGAAACTAGTATTGCAACGCACATACTATTATGTAGTGTCATAGTGGAAATTTATTTACTATTTTTGTTTTAAAATTTATTATCTTTTAGTTATTCAGCATAGTTGTTATAATTTTTTACTTTGTGTTAATTTTATTTTTGTGGTTATTTCTTACATAGTTTAATTATTGTTTGTGTAGGATAGATACCTAGAACTTTGTGTCATTTAATCCTAAGATAGAAAAGGCCAATAAAAATAAAAATAAATTAAAAAAGAAGTAAAATAATCTAGACACCTTGACAAACTAACCAAACAAGAGGGATCAACGTATATCTCTTAGATAGTACGCCAACCCAATGGTAGAGGAGACTTACCAGAATATAAATAGGTCAAATGTCCAAGTCAACAAATTTGAACTCTAACCAAGTGCAAAATTCATAGTTTATGGAGGTCACCTATTGAAGATTCTTACCTGCATATACCTAGTTTTTAGAGATATGTGCAACTTTTAAGTATAATGAAAGTCTATGACAATACTTTTAGCCTCATGTTATTTTCATTTTTTTCTAATAGATAAAGTTAAAATGTGTTTAAATTCTCTTCTTTTCGATTCAACAACTACTTGGAATGATCAAGCCCGTAAATTCTTAGCAAAGTATTTTCCATCTTTTAAAATTGTCAAGCTTAGGCATGAGAGAGATTTAAATAAAATATTAAAGAAATTTNAGATTCAACAATTACTTGGAATGATCAAGCCCGTAAATTCTTAGCTAAGTATTTTCCATCTTTTAAAATTGTCAAGCTTAGGCATGAGAGAGATTTAAATAAAATATTAAAGAAATTTCCCCTACTTTATTAGTTAATAATTTAAACATTTTTTTGTAATAGATTGGTAGGATCTTTGAGGTTAATCATTGATTCCAATGGGCGGGACATTAAAGTATATGCCCTTTAAGGAGGCTTATGTTTTGATTGAGGAGATGATATAAACGACATTCAATGGCCTAGTAATAGATTGAATATTGTACAAGTGGCTAGTGTGTAGAAGAATGATGTTTTGACTTTTTAAATTCCCAAGTAGATGCCCTTTCCAAGAAAATAGATAACCAAGGAGTGAATCACGGGCAAGGGGAAATTGTATGTTATGAAGAGCTTGATATTAGTCAATTAACTGATCCTAACCTACAGATGGAGAAAAAATTGCATATGATGAACAATACACAAATAATCATTTTTCTAACACCAATAACCTAAGGTGGAAGAATCATTCTAATATAACTAGAATAATCATAACATGGAGAATAATACCTATAACACTAAAACCTCATATAAAATTATATAACAAATATGATCTGGAATGTGGTGAAGTACTCGTTATCATGCAAGCATACGCGT